>NW_019292284.1:15750-46417 GCF_000500325.1 Leptinotarsa decemlineata | reverse complement strand
GTGAAAACTTGAAATTATTCAGTTGATTCAGTATTGGTATCAGTTATTACCCATACTGTAATAATTTTCTGAATATTTTTAGTGCACATTATATTGTGTATTGTATGTCTTGTTAAAAAAATTATTGAGCAATTTAATGTTTTATTTAATTCTATTATGGTAACCAATCTCAATATGTTGAATGTAGACAAAATATATTTTCCCACAATCGCCAAAGAGAATAACGTCCGCATAGTGGTCCTGAGAACATACGGATATGTATGTATGTGATCCATCCTATGCTTCCCGGATAAGAAACGACACTACTAAGGCTGCTCTATTCAAACTATTTTTTCCAAGTACAATTTAAATCTCATAGGTATTCACGTTACTTTTGTTAATCAACGCAAAAAGTGTCGTAAAAAATAGGGGAAGCAAAGATGTTGGAATGAATAGTGAACATAATGGGCGTTTTGAACTGCGATTTTTTTCGAAATCATAAGCGCGCCCGTGCAATTTCCAGGCAAGTCTAGTGCCTTTTTTATCGATTATCACAATTCCAACACCCTCTAGAAAACACCCTCGTGAAAACATTAATCTCCTTAATGTTTACCAGATTTCCGAAAGAATGAACTCTGCAAGAAATTTCTTGCATGTCACCAAAGTTGCATTGCATGAAAATTGCATGCTGTAAAACTACTGAAATGAATCTGAAGCCGGCCCTGACCGTTGTCCCTGTCAGCCAACGCATGACGCATACCGCGAATACTTCGGATGGGTCCCGAAATCCACAGAGGGATCCGGAACGTTCGTTGACGATATAAAAACGTCGCTATGTTACCAACGTCCAATATTTCAGTATATGTATCGCGAAGATTAGCGAATCAGAGAAGACGAAAGAAAGGATAGTTAGTAGGCGGAGCCTACGCGTAGTTGGTTAGTTATTGAAATCAATTCTGATATATCAATATCTTGGTCTGGTGGGATATATATGTTGCAGATGCATATTTCCTGCGGAGTTTTCACTATTACTGCAATGGCCTCCAGGTTGGTGATTAGGGCAACTTCTTCTGTAGTAACTGAGTTTTTGGTGTATATGCTAACGCCACCAGCGGCTCTTACTGCGTGATTTCTGATTTTATGAAATGAATTGTAGTTTTTTACTTTATAGGTACGGTCGATTTTGAAGTTGGTTTCCTGGAGACAAATTACAATAGGTTGAACTTCATTGATCAGAAGGTGGAGCATCTCCATATGGGGATAGACCCCATTTATGTTCCATTGTAATATGAATGTTAATGATATGTATGGTATTATAGTTAGATATGCTGTTTTAATAGGTTTCCTGGGATAATTCACTATCATTTTCTGATAGTTTAGACTGGAATTGGTTTCAAGTTCCTGGTTGAGCTGTTTCAGGATCTTTTTTCGAATTTTTGTGATTCTCATTTTGATACTTCTCTCTGTCAGGGTCGGGTACATTTTTGATAGTGTTGCTAATAGGGTATGTATGTCGTTGGTATGATCTCTTGCCACGTTCAAAGGATCTGATGACCCGAAAGAGTTTTCTAAAAAGCTGACCATCTGGTTAAAGTCTAGCATGTTTGAGGATTTCTCTTTTTCGAAAAGCTCTTTAGCTGGAGCAATGATATTTTCGACGGAATTTTCAAGTTGTAGTTTTTTTATGTTTTTTGGGAATTTGTGCCGATGGTTTGGGAAATTCTGTGGGAGAGGTGTTTTCCAATGTACTCTTTTCTATTGTAGGGCTAGATGTCTCAGACAGGGGTCGTTTCTGGGTAGTTGTGTTCAGTACAAGTGGTGGTTGTTCACTCCGGGGGGTTTCTCCTTCCTCTCTAAGTGGTATACTTGGGGTTGGTTGAACTTCGGTAGTTTCTGGACAGGAGGCTGCGACATGACCGTCTTTTCTGCATTTGAAACAAGTGATTCGATCAACAGACAGGAATATACGGTAGGGAGTATTTTCAAAGGGAATAACTATGGATTCGGGAATGTTGAGATTATCATCAGGTTGGTAGAAGACCTGCCTTCTGAAACTGAGTATGTGACTGTATTCTGGTTGGGATATTCCGATTCTAAGGAAAGTAATGGGAGAGACAATTGTAATGCCAAGATCTCTGAGGCTATTTTCAACCACAAGGTGTGGTATTGTTGGACAGACATTTGATAATATTAGGCGTGTTGCTGGAGTTATCAATCTGCGGGCTTTAATAATTTGGTCGTTAATCACAATTTCACTGCCTTGAACCATGAAAGTATCGACTACGTTTTGGCTGGACAGATAAATACATACTCTATTGTTTGATATTTTTGAGGAGAATATAATGTCTTTTGGTTGTACTTTATTTCCAAGAGCGGGTACATAATCTTGAATTTTCACTCCTTCAATGGAAGGAAAAATAATGGCTTGCTCTCTCGACGGAAATCTGAAGCTATGTGTAACCGTTGAATAAGTTTGGTGTTGTAGGTTCCTTGAGGGAATGTTATTCTGTAGTTCATTTCGAGTACCCCTGTAGTCAGAGATATCCATGAGGTTGGTTTCACACGTGTCCATTTTAGTAAGTAATATGTAATAGGAATTGTATTACTTACGAACATTACAGACTTGCTATTAGTGAACTTCGTATATGTACACACGTTTTATTCAAACGATAAAATGTTTTTCAATGTTTTTGTTGTTTTACAACGGTAAAAAATTATCAACCTATTCAGAGACAACCGAACTGCTCACGGCGACTCTACACAGTCGAATCCTGAGTAGCTGATTGTGTTGTTGTTTTATTAGCTATTTTCCTCAATGGAATAGATAGAGGTTTAGAAAATCTTTGCAGTGACTCATCTTCTTCGGATTGACCCAATTTCAGAGCCAAATATTTTTTTCGAATGATCGTACAATTTCGTTGATTTTATTCATTCGAATAACATCAAATCACACCCTGTATATATTTATCGAATCCTTGAAGATAACGTCCACCATTCGTATCGAAATCTTTCATAATTACAACGGTTCCATGTCGATGTTGTCAACATTCGGCACACGTTCTCTTGAATTCATCGATGTCGGGCGAGGCGTGTTCATCGAATATATGTTTCAAATCCATGTTATCATGTTTGAAAAGTACAATCACATTGCAATTGTCTCGTATCAATTTTTTGCGGATTTTAGAATATGTCTGACAAAGATAGGCGGCGTCAATGTTCTTATGCCTACATACACAATAATATTCGCGAATTTTCTGTTGGCCATCGCATGCGACATCATCGAAAATGAATATGGAATTGGATTTGGCTTTATGAAGGCTTATGATATTCTCATTTTTCCTGAACGGATAATATCCCAACCCCTTGACTTTACTGAAAATTTCTTTAAGCACTTGATATTTACGTTGATACAATGATTTCGAAAATACGTAGATATTCTCGAATTTGGCGCCATTCTGGTGGAAAAGCAATGTTGAGATAGCGCTTGTCTTTACACAACCACTCGGCCCACAAATGATGGCACGAAACGAATTGGACAATAATATACCGTGTTTTCCAACCATACTACTATTGTTGGCTCCATTCTGAAAGTCTAAATTTTCAATAGGTAATGTCTTGTCTTATTCGCTCATCAATAAGCTCCCGTTCGAATTACACCTACTTGGTCATTCGTTTTGCGGACCAGGCACCATGTTGAAAAAGAGATTGGAACGCGGTGACTTCGGTATAAATTCTTTGGACGAATATTGTGAAGATCACGATCACAAACTCTCGAAGCAACTCCTTAGAAGACCGTCATAAAGCAGATCACGTGGGAAAATAGAGCTTGAGAACGCGTTGAACAGAAAGACGCTAGAATTGGTGAAAAATCTGCAGCTTGGCTCGTAACTACAACGATGAAAACAAAACGTAAGCCCGACATGGGGTTGTCCTTTCGACGTTATATGCTTCACAAAACTAGTAAAAAGTGGAAGTCACACCCTACCCAGAAGAAAATCAACGTCACAATAAAGCTATGGAACAGTTGGATTCCAGTTTGTACACACGCAAAACATCTCGAGGATTTGGTCTGTTCCTAAAGAAACAACATCAACGCAAAGGACGAGGTCTTCAAGTAATATAGCTATAGGAATTCCAGCCCGTTCCTTATGGAAAAACACGTGCAAATTTGAGCAGATCCATTCTGGAACTTTTTGGACCTAAGGCCCGGTTCACATCGGAGGGACGAAAGTCAGCGCCTAGTCTTTGCCAGACGTCCAGTGTGAACTGAGCCTTAGCCTTCAAAGCCCACTTCAGACCTCCTTCACTTTTACCGTCATACATTTGACCAATCAGAAACTACCGCGCAAACAGCGAGAAATTCAAACAACACCGGTTCTGGCCCACTTCAAGGTCACTCGTCGTTGGTAAGTGTTTCAGAGAGAGAGAGAGAGAGACTTTAGTGAGTGGAAGAGAGAAATGTGTGACGTCGATGCAGAGAAGGATGGAATGAGTATCGTCGAGATTCAAAGAGCGTGGACCGCCTCTTGGGACTCCGCCTCACCTCTCGGGTACCTTTGTCACGTACCAGTCACGTGGTCCTAATTAAAAAAGTTTTGAAAAACTGATTATTACAGTTTATTGTATGATTTTCACTGTAAGGGTTTTACAAAAACCCCGACACGTTATTGTATAGCGAAACACGTGTCGCGGTTTTTGTAAAACCCTTATAGTGAAAATCATACAATAGACTGTATTGATTAGTTTTTTAATATGAATTTTCATCAAGTATCGGCCAGTTCTATTCAATTAAAAAAGTTTTTATCAGTATCAGATTTGAACGCACGACGTCGGCGTGGCAGAGATTGTCCTTAGCCTCGACACTAACGTGGAATATTGAATGTAATTGCGAATTGTTGATATTTATAGAGGTTGTTTTGTCGGGACTGAAATTGACTCTTTCTATACACTTGACCGCATTTTTTTATTTCCGTAGAAAGTTAGGGAAATTTTAACGTCATTATCATGTATTGAAGATAGGAAAATAACCTTAGATTTGGGGAAAAATTTCATATAAAGGTATATGTGTATGAATATAAGAGTGAGAGACACGTGTGACGTAGTCGACGTAAAAGAGATAGAGATAGTATCAAGGTTATACGCCGCCAATGCCAGCATGGCAGGTTGGCGTTGCCGGTTGTAAAATAAATCATTGTTTATGGGGCAATGTACCGTTTTCGGTTTTAAAATCGAGCATGAAAGGTTATGAATACGACTCGATAATGATCGTATATTGGAAGCGCAAAAGTGATATATTAATAATGATGAATCAGATTAAAGAAAAAATATGACAGTTCAACACTTCAACGTGCCGTTCCTCAATGTGTACAGAGTTTCTCAAAATACATCATTTATTTATTTCTTTCACGTATAGTCAGTGGGCATACTTGAAAACTGGCTATAAATCAAATCATCTAAAAGAACAATTCTGGCTGAGACTGGCCTGAACGAATTGTTCTTTTAGATGATTTGATTTATTTATTTATTTCACCCTAACATGCCTGACGGCTTTATTACAAGGATGACTTATAAGAAATATACATGAATATACAAGCACTTGAAATGATATGTTATATAAAAGCAGTACTTACTCACAACAAGAATAGAATAGAATTTATTGTTTATTAAAATACATAGATATAATATGTGAGTACAGAGAGTATAGCGCACCACAATTATAATACGTTATGATATTTTGGAATAATGATATATATGATATAGTTTAATTTACATATATCGATATAATTTCTGTGTACAGTAAATACAACGCACCACGATGTGTGTAATAATACAATCTGAACAACAATTAAACAAATTACTACAGAGCAAGCTCGTGTGTAGCAAAAAGTAATACCGTAGTTTCGAATGTTATGTGTTTATGAGTGTTATGTGTCGCGTAATACAGGACTATGAACTCAGACATAATTATTTGTGATGGAATTAAAGAAAAAAGAGGAAAAAAAGGCTGAAAAAAAATAAGGGGTAGAGATGTGTCTAGATAGTAGTTGAATATAGTGTGAGTTTGAAAATGTGAATACAACGTTTTATTGTATTGGATGATATAACAATGGCATCAAATGGTTGGAATTCTCAACGATCCACGGAGTTATTTTTGATTTGAAGGAATTGAGAAACTTAATATCCCTAATTGATTCATCTACAATATTGTACAATTTTTTACCGAGATGATTAAAACTGTATCTCGTCAACTTATAGTTAAAGGATGGAACTTGTATATTTCTATTAGACACAGCTCTAGTTGTAACACCATCGTGAGATAATGCATCAGACGGAGTTTTGTGGGTAAATATCAATGAGTTTTTGAGGTACAGTTCTGTGACTGTTAGGACTCTGAATTTTTTGAAGAGAAGACTAGATGGATATTTTTTAGGTTTCCGAAAGCAGATCTTGATAATGTATTTCTGTGCTGTAACCAATGATTCCATAATTGTTTTATTTGCCGATCCCCATGCTATTATGCAGTACTGCAGTAAGCTCTGTGTGATAGCATAGTACACTGTTTTTAGAGTTACAGTATTCAGTATATTTCTTAGTAAGTAAAATTTATAGATGGTTTTTCTTATTTTTGAGACCAGATTATATATATGCACTTTCCAGATTAGTTTATGGAAAATTATTATTCCCAGAGTTGGAGTTCTCGAAATAGCTGATATTTTGTTTGTTGATATTGATGTTTTGAAGGTTATTACTATTGTTTTTGAAAGGAATTGCTACTGTTTTGTCAATACAACGTAAGTAAATTATTATTCAGCCATTTACTGACAGACAAGAGATTTTGGTTTGTTCAGTTGATAACTTCGGGCCAAGAGTTCCCCACGAAAGTAATCGCTGTATCATCAGCATAAACAGTGAAATTTACCTGAATATCTAAAGATAACATATCGTTCAGATAAATAACGAATAAAATGGAACCCATTCATCTCACCGTTCACCCTAGTACATTGGATACGATCGGAAAGATGATTTTTCATGAGGTCATGTCCTGGGCCTCTTATTCCATAACTATATAACTTGTTCAGCAGTTAATAGTGGCTCACGGTGTCAAAGGCTTTCATTAAATCAAGCAATACCGTCAAAACTTTTTTGGATCTATCAATATTTTTGCAAATGTTTTCCATAAGTTGAGTTACTGCATCGTTCGTACCAACACCTTTTATAAATCCAAATTTTGATTTATTTATTATTTTATATTTATTTAAAAAATCATAAAGTCGATACGCTAAACATTTTTCAAACAGTTTCGAGAATACACAAGTGAGAGATATTGGTCGATAATTGTTTATGTCTGTTTTGTCACCCCCCTTCAATACTGGCGTAATCACCGACACTTTCAGCGCCTTGGGGAAAATCCCCTTTTCCATGCAGGAGTTATATATATGGAGCAGTGGGATAATTATGACATTTTTCAATAATTTCAATATTTTCACCGTGATATTATCTTCCCCTGGGGAAGAATTTGTTTTCATTTGAGTTATATGATTACACAATTCAACATTGGTTATTGGTTTAAGGAATAGTGAAGACTCATTGATAGGAATTGGGGTTTTTACAAATGATAGATCATCCTCTATCTCATTTGCGAGTTTTTCCCCAACTTCACTGAAAAAATCATTGAATTTATTAGCTATTTCAAGTCTATTATCCGAATACTCATTACCGATTTTTAAGTTAATTTTTTCTTTAGCCGAAATACCACCTCCTGTACAATTTTTTATCGTTTTCCACGTTTCTTTTATGCTACCTTTAGCATCATCCAACATTTCTTTATAGAACACATTTTTTTGACACCTTATGAGATCGGTGAGTGTTTTTCTATAGATTCGGTATTCTCTACTTAACTGCAAGTTCTCAGGTTGTCTTTTAATTTTTTCAGCCATATTATCCCTTTTTCTAATACCTTTCACCAATAGGCGCGTTATCCATTGTTTCAGATTACGATTCTTCTAGTTACATCAATTTCACTCATTGTAGTACTGTTTGTTATGGTATCTGATAGCAACTGCATGAAATTGGAATACGCTTTATCCGGGTTCTCAGTTTCAGACGAAACTCTTATCCAATTTATATTTTCAATTGTGTTTTTCAGTTTATCATAGTCAGTAATTTTTATACATGATTCAGTATCAGAATGATCATTAGGTTGCCTAGTTTGCTTGCTAATAAAGCATATCACAGGATAATGATCAGTTATGTATGATTTGATCATTGAAGTTTTTACATGTGGTGCACTGGGAATTTTTGTAGAAATATGATCAATACACGTCGAGCTGTGGTCGGTGACGCGTGTTGGACTATTTACCAGGGATGTAAAACCCAAAGAACTTAATGATGTCAGATAATTTTGGGTGAAGAGGGAACTATCTGAGATGTTTAAATTGATATCCCCGATCAGAAATTGATGACTAGCAGATAATATTTCAAGTATATTTTGAATCTCTCNGAGGGAACTATCTAAAATATTTAAATTGATATCCCCGATCAGAAATTGATGACTAGCAGATAGTGTTTCAAGTACATTTTGAATCTCTTCAATAAAACTGTTGATATTATTATTAGGACTTCGATATGTTGCGATTATATTGTAATCGTTATTAAGCATCCGAATTGAAATTTTTGCAGCAGTGAACGTAATGTCATTGATTTATAGTATCTCCGAATATGAAACAAGTTTCGAACTAAAAAAAATAATTCCCTCTATGCTTGCTACCTTTTAGAAAATAATTACATTTCAACATGAATTGCGTTACATTACATACAGAAAATTGAGGATAAATATTAAATCAGCCGAAATGAACGCAAAAATTCAATTTTTTTTAAAGATCAACAAGGGGTTGATTACTCATCATTGTCAATTTTTATCATGAAATTGTAAGAATTACTCTATTTATATTTTTCCTATTTCCTTGGAAGTGATATTGCATTGCGACCTGTGTATATACACGGCTAATAAAGCTATTGTATAGCGAAACACGCGTTGCGGTTTTGTGAACCCCGTCAGTTGAAAGCGACACCATTTTATTATAACTAATGTTAGATTCAGTAATTAACTCATCAATGATCTTAAATAAATCTTCTCCTCGAGTGTTACTTTTCAACGGCAATATTGCTAGCAACTCTTTCCTAAAAATCTGACGCTCCATATGAAGAAAACTTACGAAAATAGATATTTGTTCATCATCAACAATGTTACATAATTTATTAAGTGATATGGCATAGCAAGGTGCCATATCAGGCAGTGTGAAAAAATATTGTTCAGTCCATTCTGCCAGAAACCTCCTATGTTCAGTGTCCACTTTATGCTTTTTAGGATCCATTTTAGCATAGGTACAAAAATATTATGAAAACGCGGAAAATCACAAAACAAATGAATGGTGCCCCGCGGTTTGCGCTGCGACCGACAGCCTGCTTATGACGTAAGTACGCACAAACAAACACAGGGTAGATTGAAAACTAATAAAACCATATCAGTTGTAGGAATTTGTAAAATGAGTACCTACATACTTAGTTGAATTCTTTGTGACTTAAAAATATTACTTCAATTAATAAAGGTATAGTATACCTTATCTACGTATTAATTTATACTTGGTATATAACACATTACAATATTTGGCGGTCCAAGGTTCGACCTTTCGCGGTCCGCAAATGGACCGCAATCCGCCTGTTGCCGACCGTTGATGTAGAATATAGTTACAAAGACACGCCCGAAGAAGCCACTGTATGGCGAAACTAGTGTTGCGTTTTTGTAAAATTGTTTGAATACGTTTTTTATGTATGCCAGTGAGTACCATGACAATGTTGTTGAAAATGTTAAAAATTATACCATTGATCATGTTCTATGACCTGAAAACTCTCATCATTTCCCTAGTTAGTTTTTATGCTTGTAATCATATATTTATGAGAATTCAATATATGAATTGAAATAAATTGGAAATCATCAGACTCCTATAAGATGTCCACTTCTTTGACTTGATGATTGAACTGACTATAGTAATTTTTTCTAGTTGATAAAATCTGAATATATGATACTAACTTACCACGTTTGATTCAGCATCACTATTGTTGAAACAGTGTTTATCCGTTTTATCAAAATAATCATGAAATGTATCACATACTCGAACAGTACTACTATGTTTCACTAAAATTATGAAAAATATAGAATAGTGAAGAGAGTTGAACATTTTTGTTTTTCTTCGACTGAAGCAGCTATATATATGAAAGCAATATATTTATGAGTGAAATTTAAGTTTATATACCTACTCGTATATATACCTGATTTTTAATCTAAGATTTGCCGACGAGGTGCAGAAATTTATATTCAACTCTGATATGCTAATTTTTAATCAAGAAACTACAATAATTTGTTTCAAATATACACCTAGTGCACGTTCAGTACATTTGTGATTCGTTAAAAAATAATACATCTGATGTAGGTTCTCATTTAGTGGATATACTCGTGAGGTTTGTTGATTTCGAGAAGGAATTTACATACTAACGATAAGGGAGAACTATTGAGTCTATCACGAATATTTGTTGTCAAAAATAAGTACAATGTTCATCACAGAACTGAATAATTGAGTATGAATACGTCTGTGGAAGCTATTGTATAACAAAACGAGTGATACGACTTTGTAAGCTATTCAATGAAAATCTAACAATCAAGTGTTACTTGAATACGTTATGGAATGTCGTCAATTCCACCACATGAATAAATTTTTCGGCAACCGTCCTGGAAGTATGTACTTTCCGGAATAGGCCGGGAAAAATCACATCGTTGTTGTCATTGTAAATATGAGAATCTGGGTAGGTATAGTTTTGAAATACAGTTGATCATTACCATAGTAGCGAATTAACAACTGACAGCTATTCGACAAGAAATCAGTTGACATAAACTATTAAAGCGGTAGCGATAGTGAGTTTAAAAATGTGCCTCACGAAATTTTCAATGCAAACTTCACATCCTTGTTCTGACAAAAGGCATTTAAATATACCAAGCATTTTGAACAAATTGAGTCTCTTCAATATTAGAAATTGCAAATTGTTTTCTTGCAATAAAGCATATTGCACAGCCAGTAAAACCAACAAATTTCTTCGTTTGAAAAATGAATCGATTTGAAAATCATAATATATGCAAAATATGCGTGAAATTGTCTGATGTAATGATCAATAATCGAATCACGACTTATTTACTCGCATTAACAGAGGATTGTGGCTCCAACTTGAAGAAAGACAATTCGTTCCGAATTGTCCACGAATATTTGCATCTAAATTCGCAAAATGGAAAGTACTGAATGGGAAAAAACGGAATAAATTAGTGTCTAAATCTAATATATAAAAATGGATGTTTGTTGGTTGGTTGGTTGGTAAGTGATAAACTTTTACATCGCTCAACCGATCGTGATGAAACTTGACATGTATNGATGCTAGGGGTGAGGGGGTGGCTTTTCCAGTAAGTTTAAATAAGCCATAATGCTTGCCCCTTCCAACATAAATTGACGTGTTTTTGGATTTTTCCTAAATACCAGTATTACAAAAGTTATTAAAGGTGGATACTTTTATCTGAAAAGCACTGTATATATTTTATCATACATAGACACTTAATTGACCCTCAAGTCCTGCATTTCCGCTATTAAGAAGAGAGGAGGTGTCTGAAAAATATAGAAAACATCTTAGCTTTATACTTAAAATGTATCAAAACTGAATATTATGTGAACAAATACAAACCAATCTGTTAAAAATGCTCTGTTATTGTAAACGTCAAAAAATGTCCAGTATAATTCGCTGTTGGATATCCCACGAGAAAAAAAATTCCACTGAAATACCTCCTTTTTCATGATGATTTGTCAAAATAACGTTGATTGGTTCAAAATTACAGGTGTGGAATTTTCATATAAATAATGATATAAATGAGAATTAGAATGTTCATGTTAGTACTTATCTTCTGTTCGAATTTCAGTATTTGTACGAATAAGAATTAAAATGTGTGGAATTTTGTTCATCGAAGAAATATAATGAAGAAATGTGTCGCATTCATTTATTATTTTTATTTTATTTACAAGAATTACTTTTACTCTCAGACTGGGTTAAATGCTTGGTTTGAGAATTTTTGTGTATTTATTGTTTGTCAACATAGTTCATTGTAAGGTGAATGTTCAAAATTCGCGATATACGTACATTCGATTAGCGTTTTTCTACAGTTTGTTCACAGTTTCTGCTGTTTAGCATGTTCAGTTTGTTGGTGAGGGACATAAAAGTTAGATTATGTTAGGTTTGGCGTGTTCTACGAATTTCTGCTATCGAAAAAATGTATCGAATAATTTACATCAAATTATGTGTAAGACATTGAATAATTGCTAAAACACTTGAAATGTTGACAGTGACATAGGGTGATTGTACTTTGATTCAGAAAAATGTTTACAAGTGGTACACGCTTTTCACAGAAGATCAAGAAGATGTGAATGAAGCCGCTGAATTGCTGAATTTTGACCAAAACAACCGTCGCATGAGCATCGCTTAGGAATTCTGAATGACACCAAGACGATCCAGTTTGCTTGAAATGGTTATAACTGGTGGCGAATCATTCCAATGGAAGAGGTTAGGAGAGCTAAGACCAAAAAAAGCACGTCAAGTTCGATCAAATGTCAAGGTTCTGCTCACTGTTTCCTTCGGCTACCGTAGTTCTTGACAAATGATCGTACGGTCAATAAGGAGTATTGTTTTGAAGTTATGACGTTGAGAGAAGCAATACGAAGAAAACGTCCTGTATAGGGGAAGAACAATTCAAGGCTTTTCCATTACGATAATGCATCTGCTCACTCGTCATTGCTTTGTCCGAGAATACCTACCACAGAGAAGCGACAAAGACGGCCATTTTGTGTCCCTTTTTCCTATACGCATGCGTCGACTTGGTTGTCTCCACGTCATTCTCGGGCTTAGTTGTCTCCATTAGTCTGTGAGCACTGAGTACACATAATGAGATAGGTAGTTAGTTACAAAAGGTAGCTACCTAACTCGGTATACATTAAAATTATTCTATTTAAGCAAGAGTTTTCAGGAGATAATTAGTTTTGAAGAATCTATCGTGAGAGAAACAGCGGAAAATTCAGCAATATTTAAGGCACTTGAAATTAAAATTAAAACAATGCTCGAACAGGACAAGCGATGTGTGATATCTATAGATGAAATGGCTTCAAAATACAATCTTTTTTTTGATACAGGATGTGATGAAATTATTGGTTTCGAAGATATTGGAGAGGCAAATAAGACGAATTCCATATGTAGAAATGTTCTCGTTATTATGGCTAGAGGACTTTATTCTCCCTGGAAACAACCGATTGCTTTTTTTATTGAATCACAGCTACCAGCAAAAAATCTACGTGATATTTCAGATGAGTGCATTTCTAAATTATCCAATATAGGTCTTTATGTTGATGGCATTGTGAGTGACATGGGCTCTAAGTTTTATGAATTGTCAAAGTTATTAGGGGTCACTTTAGAAGAATCTGAATTTGAGCTCGATGGTAAAAAACTTGTTTATATTTTTGATCCAAGTCATTTGATAAGAGCCACTAGAAACAATTTTTTAAAACATTCNATTCTTCAAAACTAATTATCTCCTGAAAACTCTTGCTCAAATAGCATAATTTTAATGTATACCGAGTTAGGTAGGTACCTTTTGTAACTAACTACCTACCTCATTATGTTTGCTCAGTGGTCACAGACTAATGGAGACAACTAAGCCCGAGAATAACGTGAGACAATCAAGTCGACGCATGCGTCTACGAAAAAAGAACACAAAATGGCCATCTTTGTCGCTTCTCTGTGGTAGGTGTTCTCGGGCTTTGTCGTGATTTTTTGACCAAAAATAACACCGTATGCATTTCTAAGCCACCAGTTTCATCAGATTTGGATCCCTGCAATTTTTTTCTCTTCCCAAGATTGAAGAAACTCATAAAGGGATGATGTTTTGCGACGATTGAGGTGATGAAAACCGAATCACTGAGAGGAGATCAAGGACATACCAAAAAGAGCATATCAGAACCGCTTCGAAGATTGCAAAAAACACCGTAACAAGTGTACTACATCTGAGGAGAACTACTTTGTAGGAGGAAATATTCAAATCACACATGTCACTGGAGTTTCGAAGAAAAGTGATCTCTAGTTATCACGATCCTAATCATCAGGTCTACATGACATGACAGATCTATCCGTCTAGTTTTCAAGAGGTCAAATCAGGGTTAGAGAAAAACTATTGATGAACCTATTATATTCAAAATATCAGTGAGCTCCTTAGGAAATTTAAATCTGTGTTTGTTGAGTTGCAAGGACTTGAGGATAACCAAAAAGTTACTTGATATGTGTTTTTTTCAATTATGAAGATAAAATACATAATCCTTAGGTTTTGGTTGTTAAAGGTTGTATGTTCCGCCATGCCATGCATTTTCGTCATGTACCTTCTTCGCGCGGACTCACTACCTCAGTAGTAATGAATAATACTATCGTAGCTATGATCCCCACCACATTGCCTCTAATCTAACCGGGGGTCCGTTGTGAGGTCCTTTCCACGTATTCTAGAAACCGAATTTGGGTCTATTTAGTGGTTAGCCCAAAAGATCCACGGTAGACACAGAAGGTTGAGTAGTGTTCTTCCTCCCGATTGCACCTGGGAGGGAGAGCTATTTGGGTCTATTTAGTGGTTAGCCCAAAAGGTCCACGGTAGACACAGAAGGTTGAGTAGTGTTCTTCCTCCCGATTGCACCTGGGAGGGAGAGCCATGCACTCTGAGTAGATGCCATAAACCGAGAATGACAGCCTTCTGCATTTGTCCCGACAAGATTTCTGTTCTACTACGGCAAACAGGCGAAACCTTGAGATTCAAGATGGAACCATTTCACCACTCCATCACTCAGAATAACTTCCAACTGAATGATCTGGATAGAGTCAGCAAAGCTCAGAGAATTAATTTTCATCCGTTTTTCTTTCTCTTTTAGGACAATGATTACAACACGCGAAGCTGAAAATTCCTCAATCAAAATCAAAAAAATCAAAAAATCTTCATTTCCGTAGACCTAGGGATGGCATGGAAAAAGTCACATTACTCAGTACAATTACAATGAGGTCACAATCATAAAACAACATAATTATAAGACATACTACATAACATTTAGACCATAAAAGGGATACAGAAATTAAAATTTAAAATTCCGAATCAGACTGAAAAAATTCATCAAGCGAATAAAATACCTTTTCACATAATAGTTTCCGAACTTTTTGTTTAAAGAGCTTTACACTAGTTATTTTTTTAATGGATATTGGGAGCTTGTTGTACAGTTTTATTGACATGATATGAGGTCCATTAGTGACCTTGGCTAACTTATGACTAGGAATTAAAATGTTATAGTTTTTTCTCAGGGTGAAGCCCGAAAGAAGACATGTATCATCTCTGTTCTGAAACTTGGAGCAATTTGATTTAACGTAGATTACGCAATTAAGAATATATATGCAAGTAACAGTTAATATATTCAACTTTGCAAAAAGTGGTTTACAGGAATCGAGTGGTTTTTTAAAACAAATTGTTCTAATAATCTTTTTCTGGAAAATTAATAAGTCACTGATTCTATTGAAGTTGCCAAAACAAATAATACAGTAATTGAGGGCAGAGTAAACATATGCATAATAGTAACTTTTAAGAATTTCAATAGACACAAAATTACGCATATTCCATATAACGAAACAGTGTGTCGCTAATTTCTTCAGTATGAAATCAACATGATGATTCCAATTGATGGTTTCTCTGATGGTCGAAGAGGACAACTTCAGGCTTGTTATCGGGTGTCATTCTAAGGGAGAGGAACTAAATTCCGATAAATTTGATACATTTCATTTCCACAACGCATTTTGTATCTTCCGGAGCATAAGGAAAAATCGATATCTCGTCAATACCATAAAAGTACCGTAGATGGTGAAAAGTATGATCAGGGTCGCGTTCAGTCGAAGAATATAGGCTGAGACCATGACAATAACAAGTGCATAGAACCTCAGGCGCCTTGTGGCAGGGGCTGCTTTTGGTGACAGGAACATTCATACATCCTGGCAGGCCATGATGAACCCTTCAGTTTTCGTCTCAGAAGAGCAAAGGCTAGGTGTTTCGATTATCCGAGGGTTTCAATGTCCATGCGATGGCTTACCTCTGTGTTGCCACAAGAAAGAATTGCTCTCTGCTACTTTTATGTAAGTCTTTCGCTGAACGGATTCCAACTCGGTGACAAAATTGTGATCACCTCGTTCACTGTCGAAAACTAAACCAAGTTTATCAGCTACTTTGGTAGCTGCCTTCAACAATGCAGAGAAGGGGATCAGAACTCCTGATCGCTTCACAGACTCTATCCAGTTTTTATTAACCTCATTGATGTGAGAAAAGTATGACAGCCTTTTGCATCTATCCGGCTTATATGTCTGCCTTAGGATAACAAGCCGGCATGCTCTCGAAATTTGAAAGTAGAGAGGGCATCATTTCACCAATGAATCCAATATCGAGAACAATTATCTCAACAGAGTAGAAAAATCAATTATTATTATTATTATCCTAAGTTTGCACTGGTCGAACCCTTCTCCCCAATCCCCGATTTTCAGGAGGGCGCGCTAGTATTATCCACCAACGACCACTCTCCACATCGTAGGGTAAGTGAAAATTGCATTCGCAGCTCTCTGCGTTTGCTCAGGCATCCTCCTGCAATTGCGTGGCTGATTTCTCTGACTTGGTACGATAAGCCAGCATGTTATGAGATTCGAGAGTAGAGAAAGCATCATTTCACCAACGACTTCATTAATCAGAACAATCATGTTGATGAAGTGGTCTATATAGAGTCTGCGGAATAGGGAGAGGAAATCTCGTTATTTTATCCGCATTTCCTTCTTACCAAAAGCTGAAAACTTCACGACAAATATCGTCTTGCTTTGTTGGTCGAGGACTACATCAGTCTTATTACCTGAAGGTGAAGAATGGATCATTACGATAAATTTGTTATTTTTGGTTCCCCATCAACGGATTCAATATCCTCCCGGAGCATAGAGCAACACCGGTTTCTCCTCAATACTGTAAAAATGCCCGAGAAAGGCGAAGGTCAGGGACTTTGATGAGCCAAGGTCTTAATTGTTGTTGAAGAAGAGCCCATGCATCAGCTCATCTTTGTGTTGCCACAGGAGTGAAGTAATGTCTGCGCTTTCATAAGGGCTTTTTGCTGAACGGGTTCCAACTCGATGACAGAGTTGTGATCATCTCTCTCTCTCATGGCTTCGGACCATGTAGAGACGGGGATCCGAACTTCTGATGACTTTACAGGCTCTATTCAGCACTATTCTGTCATGTACACACTCCGAACTCAAGAGTCTACGGTCTTCCTGTTGTCGGAGGAAGAACAACCGTAGAAGAGACCATTTGGGGAGCAAACTCTTTTGGACGTGCATAATTTTTCAGGTCTTTACGTTGATTTGATACAACTTCTCCCGAGTACACTCCACTACTCCAAAGGAGTAAGGCTGGAATGGCAAGTATATTCATTTCAGCAACTTTATCCTTCTCCTAAAGTTCCGATGACCAGATCTGTCGGAGTTTGTGATGATACTTGCCCAGGGGAGAGTTCTTCACTGCTGTTTCCCTTTTTGAGTGGCATCGTTCCACACCGAGGTAAGTATATGTCTCTCTGCAATTCAGATGGTGCAGGATGCTTTCATTTACGAGCTGCACATCCTCCCTTTTGAGATGGTTTGTTGCACATTTATCTATCCTGAATTTCATACCGATAACATGCATGTAATCTTCTACCATCCACAAAGACTGATGGAGATACTTTTCTTCTCAGGCATAAAGTTTAGGATCATCCATATAAAACGAATGGGTGACCTTGTGCCTTTGGTTTCCGGGGCACAAGGTCACGTGTTTTGGTCACGATATAACAGTACACTTATACTGTAATGAGTTCTTTGCTTACATAGCTTCTGAAATAATGGGTCAAATGGAAAGAGTTTTCACAACTACATGATGCCTGTGAAACACAAGGAATATAATCTTTGTATAATTCTTCTGAACTTATCATCGGTTTTCCAGAACATATACCCCTTAAGTCAAAATACCCCTTCATTTTCATCACTCATAACTCCTTTTTGTTTTTGAAAGTAATAGAGACAATCAGTAATATCATTCATTTCATTATTTGAAATATTTCCTGACATAACATGATAGAAATCTTCACATTACTAATATATACTAATCAAGAAAAAAAAAGGAAACACGATAAGGAAATGTAATCTGGAAAATAAATGATCTGCAAAGACAATGCCATCAGTGTAATGACGATGTTTTCCTCGTATGTGGAGCGAGAATAGAGTTTCTTTCAAGAAAGAAAAATCTGTATCATTTTCCCCTTCGTTTTGTCTACTATATTTACTCCACGTGAATGCGGAGCTATTCCTCATCGGTGCATTTCTTTAGACAGGAAGACTTAGGCTCCCACCGAAATGAAAATTTATTACCCCCGGCGATTCAAGGGAGACAGATTTCTCAGTCCGTTTCATAATCCCCGAGTTATTGGAAAGAAAATATATCAAGGCATATGGAATGTTTTAAACAGATCTATGACATAACTTCTGAAATTCTTCATAATTCTTATATTTATAGATATAACTGAATTACTGTTATATTTTCTTCTAATACTTCAGTAAATAACTGCGTATTTATAGTTGGTATGCATACAACACCTATTTGAAAGGTAACTGAATTAACTAGAGTTCGAAGTTGAATCAGTTTCTGGTAATTCTATTTCATGGTTTCAATATTTTAATTAGACAACTTCACATGGGATGAAAATGAAACTGAATGCTTGGACTGTTGTTCGTCAACCTTCATACAAAAAAATAGAATATATTGAAAAATTGTACATTTTGGAGCTCTAGCGGTGTCAGTTACATACATTAATGGTCATCGAGACAGGTTTAATACGTAACATTTCGTTTTTCGTGTAGGAATCCTGTGAATGATGTCTGATTAGGAATAGAGAAAAGGGTTTTTCGTATAATTCAGAGTTCATATAATAGTATTCATTTCGAAAGTATGTTTCTTTCCTGTAATTCAATGTTTATATGAAAACAGATGTTTAGAAGGGGCTTTTTCTTCCAGTTTTTGCCTGAAAGTTACTCCTTATTTTTTGAAACTGATTGCTTTCTTCCTTTCTTTGGAAGATTCCCAAATTTTCCGTATCAAGAAGGAGAAGTAGAAGGACAAAAACATTATTTCCCAAAAGAGCTCGCACATAATTGATAACTTTCGCCCAAATTCGATAATTGCTATTATTTGCGAAGTTATTGAGAAAATAGTTAAAGACAGATTATAACTCACAGTAGAGGAAACTTTCTACTTTGGACGATTTATACACAGAAGCTCTTTTGAACGCCATATACAGTATGTTTGAAAAACTAGAAGGAATTATACTTTCGCAAATCGCCGTGTGTGCTTTATTGAAGAGGTTTGATTGTTTATCGCATAACTTGCTACTCGAGAAATTCTCTCACTATGATGAGATACATGGGCTTGTTCGTCAAATTTTTCAGTCTCATTTGTATGCTAGATAGAAGGGTCAGACATGGTTACCCCAGGGTCCGTTTTTGGGAAAAATTGAGAATTCGCTCAATATTAGCAAGCCTTCATTTATTGTTTTTCATATACAAAGTCATGTTCAGAACATTTATCTGAAGGCAGGGTGGAACTAAAAGAGCTGATGAGAAAATGTTTGGCTTCGTCATCCTCAGCTTCCAAGGGAGCATGAACTAGAGGTCAACTGTTGACGAAACTTTCTGCCTCTTCTTCTTTGGGAGAATTTTCCATGAGCATCACCTTCAATGCAATTCTGACTGACATTTCCAACCTCTATTAACTACCTCCACGTGAGCGACAGCTAGTAAACTGCATAGGACCTTTTACTTATCAAAATTGTTTAGAGGAGTTATCGTATAGCAAAACACGTGTTGCGGTTTCGTTAACTTCCATATATTTGTTTTCAAAACAAACTTGAATAATTCGTAATGATTTTCCATTTCACTCAGATTGAACTGATAGGGGAGATGACATGCGGCCTCTTTCACTGCGACAATTGGTGATCTTTTGTGATGCTCGTTGATTATCAGAAGTATTCATTTAGCTTGATCTCTTCAAAACATTGATATCGATTCATTCATACAGCTTATAGCCTCTGGTACCTCCGTTCCGCATCTGTTAGCCTTGCTAACGCCTGCCATTCACGTAGCACTTGTAATGCGATTAACTCTTTCTCCTGGAAGAACTTGCATGGAGTTTTTCCGCCAGGCCCATAGTTTCACGTTAGTAGACTTACCACTAACCTTGCAAACTTGCGGTTGTGGTTTAGCAGGTCTTTCGTGAATTTGGCTGAGGGTTCCTTCAAGAACTTTTCGCCTCCCTCGGTTCTGGAAGCTTTCTACACCAAATAAGCGATTTGACTTGCATCCCTGAATTGATAGATGTCTTTCCATCTCGCGGGTAGACAGATGATTCAATTGTTCTTCTAGGTATTTTAGGAATTGAAGTCCCTGTATCAGATATTATAAGTTATCGTTCTGAATAAATGCATATTTTATTTCAAACAATCATAAATCCTATATGAAGGATCCCCATATCATCGATGAATTTCAATTAGTTTTTTTGTAGTTGTTTTTGTTAAGTATTTTATGGATGTTTTAATAATCGTTTCCTCAAACTTGAATATAATCATGTAATCACCTTGTTTTATGTTCGAAACAGTTAATTAAAGTCATAAATGCACTTTGGATATGCGGTAATCTACGTATTTGCTTAAACATGCAACAAATTTTTGTTCCACTTATGTTGTAGCAATCTGATTTTTTTCATTTGATTGGTGAACACTACTGAAGTTGATTATTTTTCGTTTTTTTTTTGCCCCATATAGTCACAGTCATTGAAGTCACGATTTTGATAAATTTGTTGTTTAATATGGCTATGTTTGTCTGTCTGAACGAGATGAACCGAATTAATTTTCATATGGTTTTCACCAGTGGATGAAGTGATTCGACATGAAGGTTCATGTGTATGATTTATTGATTATTTCTGTGAGTTGGTTAGAATATGACTATGTCATCTGTGTGAAGTCAAGGCCGCACTGTTATCCTTTGGTTCAATCAGAGATTGAACTAAAGAATCCTCTGCATATTAATTTTTTATGAGTCTACGAAAAATCCAAGATTGCATTTATCTCTCTCTTGAAGATAACTCACCATACCCATTTCAATGTTTGAAATAATGGTCGCATGTAATGGTATAATTGAAAAGCTATTCAGGTGGAAAACACATTAATCTATATTGCATAGTTGCCTTAGGTTAGGTTAGGTCCAAAGTGGGTCTATTCGACCCTCCACCGCAACCTACAAGGATTCATTTTGGCTAACAGGTATTCACAATCGACCATGGTGAATGGTCTTTCTGCTGTTTCATCATTTTCCAAGCAGAGGCAACACACACTGTCTTTCGACAATACGAGTCTTTGCATATGATCAATGAAATGACAGTGACCCGTAAGAAGGCCTGTTAGACATCGTAATCCATTCCTACTGTTGTACAACAACTGTTTGGTATCAAGCTTCGAAGGGTAAATAAACGCATTGGAATGAGCCGATCCTGGAAGATTCTGCCAGAACTCCATAAATCTTTTTGTCATCCAGGAGTTCAATATTTGTTTGGCAAAGCCTAAAGCGATGTTCTGGTTCGATGAAGCTGCTTGCAACACCCTCCTTTGCAAGGGAGTGAACAGCCTCATTGCCTTTCAGACCAGGATGGCCAGGAATCCAGACCAGAGACAATCATTTAAGTCTTTCTATCGAGGAGAGACGTTTTTGACAATTTGCTACCAATGAGACGTTGCTCGGTAGGAGCCAAGAGCTTCCAACGCTGCTTCACTGTCCGAGAATATTTTTATTGACTTGTGTATTAGGTTGTATTCTTCCAATCTCTCCACACACAATTCAATAACGTAAATTTCCGCTTGAAATACAGTCGCATAGGTTCCTAGGCAGGTTGATATCTCTGTCCTGGGTCTGCGACGAAAACACATGTATAGTCGAAGTAACTGATATAGTAATTCTTAAAGCAATCGGCGAAGTCAAAGGCCAAAAAAACCTATACAAAGAATTAATGCCGCTACGGATTAGTTCACGTGGACTGAAGAAATGGAGGTTGGTATTGGATGATTTTTACTAACCGAGTTTTATGATTGGCTGAAGAGTCATAAAATTAAATTTGAAGTCATGTTACGGTGGCCAATAGAATATAATGATGAGTACCGCGCTTTGTGTCGTCAATGTTCAGTTCAGGAACTGATCGCGATTTGAATGTTGAAATTCGATATTGGTTTTGTTATTTGGTTAAAATGTTGCGTCCTTGGACAAGTACTAATAGTAATAACGAGTGTGATAACAACGCAGACTTTTTACTGTGTAGTGATTTTTTTTATTTATTATGGATAAGTTGGACGAAATTAAAAAAATTGACGATATAGTCGATTGGTTGCTGACAAATAATTTTAAGTCATTACATTATTAACACTCTGGGAAGGCCTCAACCAAATTTGATTTCATTTGAATCGTTAGATAATTATCTAACGATTATAATCGACAATATCGAGGATTTAATATTGGTACGATAAATGCGATTGGTTAACCGGCTCCATTAAACGAGAAAAACTTTTTTGTTGGCCCTGTATTTTATTTTCCGTAAAAATCGAATACCAAACGTGGTCTAAATTAGAATACTCAGATTTAAAAAAATTTACCTCGTGTTATGGGGCGAATATGATTCACAATTTGGCACTTTTTTAAACGGTAGCGTTTTTCCGAGCACCTCAAAAACCATCCAAAATGAGCTTATTATAGACAGTGTGGCATATATTATTGAGGAAAATATAAGCAAGGAGATTGAAAGTATTCCTTTTTTTGCATGGGAAATTGATGAAACTACCGATATTACCTGTACATCACAACTTTCAATCGTTTATAGATATGTCAAAGATGGTAATGTGGTAGAACGTTTTATGGGTTTTCATGATGTTTTATCTGGGCGCACAGCTGACGATTTGTTTAATTTTTTAATTCGTACGTGTGACACCTATAATTTTTGGCAAGTTATTTGCACAAACCAATGATGGGGCTGCGGTCATGGCCGGCCATTTAAATGGTTTACAAACTAAAATAAAGTCCATAGCTCCTCATCCACTTTTTACGCATTGTCATGCCCATGTTATAACTTTAGTATTGAGCAAAGCGTGCAACATCATAAAAATTTTCGCGCTTCCGGCGGGCTTTTCTGTGTGTATATAGTTTATATGACTCAAGCCTCCCCTGTTCTCCAATTCACGAGCCGTCACTGCTGATAATATCCACCATCTCCTTCGACGACGGCATTTTTTTTTTATTTGGATTCTCTTCAAAACACTTGAATAATTGTACATATTCATCAAACATAGAGCTGTCGCCGCAACAACTTCTATATTCGCCATTGCTGTCAGTAGAGAAGTAAAGGCTGAATGTAAACACACACTCGCGTCGACGCTTCCACAGAAGTATTTAGAGCAGGACAGTGGGTAGCGCGAGTAGTAGCGGAAGTGGCTGAGTGTAAACGTGGCATAAGTAGTTCCACTGTGATTCAATTATGCATACAGATTGTATCAAGTGGTCACCTTGTTAGCTGGATAACTACTCATGTCTACATCTTTCAGGAGTAATAGTTACTGAAATTCGGTGACACTCATATACCTATCACTTTCGCGTTTCCATTTAGAACAAGTCGGTTTTTATTTCGATCCAAATCGTTATCTCGAATCAAAGATTTCAAGCATTCATAAAGGGTCACTTCAATAGTATTTTCTAGTATGGGAAGGGACGAATCTCGAAATGGATCTGATGAGTGTCCACAGAAAGTAAACTTCATTGTAGAATTTACCTGGACCACATAATTGTTTACAATTTTGGAGTTGTTCATCTTCGAATATCTTGAAACACGACGCCATTCTCTCTGTTTCATCTATTTTCGAAGATTGTGTAGACTTCTCAGCAGTTCTATTTACGTCCTTGGTTAAACCCTCCAGAAGATATCTGAAAAAATTCTGAGCATTTTGCTACGTATGACCCATGAATTGAGGAGCAAATAATCATTTGGATTTGATTCTTAAAAAAAACGTGTTTATCACTCTGTCCGATAAATCTGTCGTCTACAGCTTTTTGATCATTTCTGTGAGTGATTTACTTGAAGCACTGAACATTAGTATTTATTCCACTTATGTAGGTACTCATATACTTTATTAAATACTCCAGCATATATCTTGGGATTTGGACTCAAGAATATGTTACTAGTAGATTGTTGTTTAAACTGTTAACCTTTCGTTCATCGATACTACCCTCTTCAAATTATTCTAGGATAATATGGTGCATGGTGGTAAAAAAAATATTGTCTTCGTCAGACAAATTGCCTATGTTAGAATCGTATGTTTGCATTTCTTAACTGAATTTCATCCATCCGGAACATTGAATGGATATTTTCAGCAGTTTCCACGTTTTCCACGTGTTAAATGTTCCTAAATATCGAAGTTATTTGAAATTTCGTTGATAAATGGTCAGAATGTCGTTCTCATGGCAACCTTGACGTAACACCATTGTGTTTCATTTCGTGACAACGGCTTTGGCGATGCGAACAACTACCCTGATCCGTTGTTTTCTCTCTTCTTCCAGAAATTGTAAGAATTCGGATCTATTGAAGTATGCACGAGTTCGGCGTTTGTACGTTTATTAAGCACGTGTCGAGAAAAAGTAATGCGATGAATTCTTGTATTGTATTTGTGTTACAGATAGGTTTAGTCTCGTCACTGGCTTTGTTTTCCTTTGTTCAGCTCCAAGTGAACAATATTGGCGAAAAATGAGAGAATATGTTGCTGAAATATGAATCATTTAAAAAATTGAATCACAATTTTGAAAGTGATTTTTACTATACTTTGAACCATTTCCTTGATCGTTTCTTAATCTAGAGCAAGTAAGCGGTACCTGTGCCCAGTTGGAAATACTAGTTCAGGCAAGAGCGCTGGTCGTTTATTGATTTTTTATTAAAAATATACTTCATAAAACGGTGTGCAAGACAAAAACGACGAATGTATACTATAATTAACAAAAATAAAGAAGTCGATGCAAGAAAAAAAATATAGATAGTAGCACTTGAAATTTAGCACGGTTTACCCGAAAGTTTTGAAAGGGTTTTGCATCCCCAACTTTTAAAGGAATAGATTAATAAAAATACCAAATAATCACTATCGAATATGAATTGTCAGTGTATAAAGAAATCAGAGTGTTGATGTTCTGAAATTCCCTATTATTTCCAAAGGTTGCATCAATAGGAATAATAACAAAATACTGGGTCTCACCGTAGGGTTGAGTGAACTGAATCTTACAACGTCTGATCAAAATCCTTTTGCCAGAAACCACCAAGAAAACTCAAGACTTTTGTTTTACACTTTTCCAAATAGACCCCTCTAATTTTTGAGACCCGAGATTCCGGCAGTCTCCAGCGGTAGCCGCCCCAGATCTATGTTTTACAGTGCAGTCAGACACGTCCAAGACAATTACCTCGTTCTGTCCAATTTATTCAATTCTTTATTGTTTTTATACTTCTGATTTTATTGCTTGTATGCTTATATAGTTTTTATGATTTTCTGATTCTAATGATTTTGTGATTTTGTCTGACAGAACTATGATACAAAACAACTGTTGTGGAAAAATTCTTATAACTCTTTTGCTTCACTTTACTCAAATCACTATTATGGAATCTCTATATGAAACCAGGCTCAGAGAATATCCTTTTAAAATTTCATATGTCGTTGAGAAAGTTCTGAAATTCCGAGTATATTCGGAGATATCTGAAAAAAAACAAAAATTTCGGAAAATGGTTTTTATTTTTCTGGAGAACCAGATTTTTTCTTTTCAATGATGTATCATAAGTTATCATTCTTTTTCGAAAAATTGGAAATATTGAAAAACATTTATCATCATAATAGGCTTTGACTTGGACAATAATTAACTGAAATGTAAAGACAAACGTGAATCACTGTAAATGCTCAAAATGCTGGCCTTGTTTATGATAGCACAACTATGCCCTTCTTAAAAAATTATTCACTGCACGATCAATTTCCCTCCTCCCCAATATTGCGAACTCTCTAACAATGTTATGTCGAAGGTCCTCAATATTTCGATATTCCTCTCACCATGAACTCTATTTTTCAGTGTACCCCATAAGAATGTATCCATAGCACTTAAGTATGGGGATTTTGCTGGCCACCTCACCGGCCTATTATTCCCTATCCAGTCGTGTAACTAGATACTCACCTGGTAGTGTGCGGTGGAGCACCATCATGTTGTAACCAGATGTTATAGGCAGCCGAAGGTAGATCAACCTAATAGTCTTCGGAAATCGACATTAAAAACTGATGATAGGTTTCCCGAACGGAATAAATAGGGACCCAAAATTCTATCTTAGTGAATTCCTCCTACACGTTAATACTAAATCGCACTTGAGGTCAAATTTCTAGGAACTGCCTGTGGTTGTTTATGCTCCAATTGTGTTCGTTATTTCACAATTCGTAAAAGTGCTTTCATCTGTTCAAATTACATTTTTCAGGAAAACAGGAAAATCAGGTCTTCTTATTAGCCAATTACAAAATTCTAATCGCCTTTTGGGATCACCTGGATGCAATTTTTGAGATATGTGTATTTCGTAACATTTTAAACCATTTTTTTTTTTGAGATGTCTCTAAGCACTTGTATGACAAATATTCACTTCGGGGGAAATTTGATGTGTAGATTTCCCCGGGTTCATGTTTATTTGCAAATTATTGATTTTTAGACAAAATGTCTAAACCTTGCACACACCTCATTTATCAAATTTTCTTTAGTTTCCTTCTGGTCCATTCTGTATCCGTATTTTTTTCTTGGTTCTTCAAATGAACCAAACTTTTTTCTTCATTCGTGAAAGACATTTTCCGCCAAAAATTCAATGTCATTGAGTGTAACAAATTGAAAATCATATTTGGAAACATCAAAGTCAAAGCCTAGGTATTATGATAAGAATTGATTTTTTATAAATTTCTATTTTTTCGAAAAAGAATAACTTATGATACATCATTGAAAAAGTAAAATCTGGTTCTATTCAAAACAGAAAGGATCCAATGTAGCGGCCATAAGAAAACATAAAGTTGATGATGGCCGGAAGACGAAACGTCGGATAGCAAATCTGGAAACCACCATTATGTAGCAGGGAAAAAGTGACAATGTGGAAGCGCAATTTATTTTCAAATCGTTTGAAAAATAAAGCTAGAAAAATAAAACCCATTTTCTGAAATTTCTGTTTTTTACGGATGTCTTTGGAATTTCAGAACTTTCTCAACGGAATATTGTCATGTAAATCGGCAACTTTGCCCAATTTAACCATCATCGTATATCTCATAGTTTCTGAGATCCTTCTTGTGATAACTTCCATTGAATCTATTTTCTCAGATTGGATAAGATTAAAATACCAAAATGAGTCACTACCACTTGATCGCATTGTAGAACTGATGCTTGTAAAACAAACTTATAAATCAGAACAACAAGAGAAAACGTGTTTGGCAACATTACGCTCGTATCAAAACAAAACAGAAATTCCTCAATTCGAGTCGTCTGGAATTGTGCGGTGAGAGAAACAATGATGCACAGCCACTCGGAAAATTGCAAAAACCGTCGCGGATTCTTGGCGGATCCCAGGCGATTTCCTGTGACAGCGTCATCAGTCAAGAGCTCAGGAGGTGTGTAGTGGCCAACCCAGATTGTAATATAGTGGGATATATCAGACAGAAGGATATGGCTATCGTCGTCTGAAGTTTGCAATAGTTATTTTGGAAAAGGAAAATGAATGGGATGGGATTTCTGGAGAAAGACAAACACACAGTTTAAAAGAAAGACAGAAATGACACTGAGACACATTTTTACGTCGGTTAATTCAATTCCAGACTTTCAAGAAAATGTCTTCAGGGCACTTCTAAGTTATAAACCACAAAGCTCATGATGAATTTTAAGAGGTGAATGATAGTTTTTGGAAATATATGTTTTTTATTGTACTGAAGCAAAAAATGATTTTCAACCTGATGTCGTCTGTTGAACGTATTTATAAACGTGAAAGTCTTGGAAAACAACAACTTGAGTGAGGTTTAATTCGTCAAAAAAAGTGAGATGGGAAAGTGGAAATTTTTTTTCATTTTCGAAAAAGTGATGAAAATCAATGATATCCGATATTAATTAATTTTGCGATATTTCGTAAGTGATAATTTGAATTTGTGAAGGCCAGTTATAATTCCCTTGAAATATTTAAAACAACTAACGTATTGAATTGATGCGGATTGTTATCATATTCATATAAAATGCTATCGAATTGCCATGTTATATAGAGTGGTGAATTATATCTCAAAGGGACTAGACAGCGTTCTGGATGAAACTCGTGAGATCTGTACTCCGCCATTTCAACTAATTCACACAAAACAAAAACAAAATTATACAAATAAACCCTTCCCATTGGTGAACATCGTATGAATCGGTGGAGACAAGCATGGCGGCAGTCTTCAATTTCTAATATATATTGCATAAAACAATTGTCTTCATAATGGAACTTTTGTATTCTGTAATTTTTGACATTGATTTATTTTCTGTAAAGCAGTAAAAGTTATATCCATTATCATTGTACCTTATTGAAATTTGACGACAAAATCATTTCAGTTTCAGTTGACACGTCAAGAAGAGTACTTCCACCACGCCACTGAAGATGACTGGCGAAGTAGCGACGCAAAGCGGAGGGAGACAAAAAACCGAGAGCTGAAATCTAATATTTTTCCCGTGTATAATACACAATTTTTTTCTGTGACGAGAAAAACAACGATTTAATATTGAAAAATTAAATTTCTACCTTTACTTATTATTAACTAATGGTCCGGTATTTCTTATGCAGTATCATTCAAGCAGATATTTTTATGAAAAATAACGTTAACGTAGACATGAAACACTTACCAAGTACATTCTCGCTGCGACCTGACAATGGAAAATTAAATTTTGCATTTCTGAAAAGTTTGTCAAGTGTCGTAAACACATTTTTCACTCAGCATAGTGAAAATAAATGGAGTACGACAGAGGTCGGTCCATTCTATTGCGAGGAGGCGGAACGTACTCCTCGGGGGGCAGGGAAAAAGTCTGCAGGGAGATCGCGTCGATGTTTCTTTATGAAAAGTTTTTCCTCGGGAATTTAACGAGGGCGCAACTGAAATTGAAATTGGGAGAAAAATCACTCATTGAGAAGAGTTTCTAGTGGAAGAATTACCAACGAAATGTTCAGCCAGATTTCTATCATAATGTGTAGCAGTGAATAATCTCAAATTTGATTCAGAACTTATTTTACAGTAGGTAGGAAAACAGAGAGAAAAATGATATGTATTTGAAACAAATTATTTCGAGAAAAAAGATTTCTGGCTTTCTACTTCTCCATCTTTGAAGAAAAAAATGTAGGCAACTTCTGAAGGAAGGAGACAAATAAGTTCGAAATAAGCCCAAGAAGAAGATGTATAGATCATGAATAAAAGTCACTTTCAAATATAATTTGGAAAAAAGTCCTCCTGGAAGTCGTATTTTGACATAAATCTGAGTTTGAAGGCGAAATTTGATTAATGAAAAGTTTGTAATCAGAATTCCATAAATTTGTCAAGAAATATATGGAAAAATATACCTCCTTCGATTTAAACACGATTTCTATAGCTGATATCAAATGAAATGAGCGTATGGATGTCTTCATGACACGAGCAGATTTGCCTTTTGTCGTAACATTTAGTCGTCCTATGATGAATAAAATGAGTGCTTTGTTTTGTAGTTGTATCCAAAGAGGTGCTGATGAGGTAAATAAGACAGGTATTCTATTTCGAAACATCGAAGTACATCATTGAGGATGATAGTGTTTCAAGTAATTAAAATTTCATATCGTAACACTTTCATATATCTCATTGTGAAGGGTTTATATTAATGATATCTGTTTCAATCCCATAACGAATGGGATGCAAAATGAATGTGAAAAAGTCATTTTCGTATAATTCAATGTTCATATGGAAGTAAGTGTTTTGGAAATATATTTCCTTTCAAGTTCAATGTTCATATGAAGGTAGTTGTTTCGGGAGTTCTTCTTCTTCCAGTTTGCTTCTGAAAGTAACTTTTATAACAATCTATATATCTTTCTGGAAACTTTTTGTCGATGTTAATTGCTTTTTCTCTACCGTCAAAAGTTTTCCACATTTTGAAGTGATAACTTTTTATGGGAAGGTAAACCGCTTAATCGCCAGTCTGTCTGGCTTCCCTTTCTCCGCACTCTAACACACAACGCTAGTCGTATTTCGGACAGATGTTTCTTTCTCCTCTCTTCGAATGACTCAGTGTTCAATATGCTTTCCACATATACTATTGTAATACGAATAATTATAAATAATAAACAAAAAAGTGTCACTGTTTTTCG
>NW_019292284.1:0-14918 GCF_000500325.1 Leptinotarsa decemlineata | reverse complement strand
GATGGACATGAAAAACCGACGTGTTCGAGTTGCAAGGAAAGAAGAAAAAGCACAAAGTCTCTATCGATCCAAAAGTTTTCCCGTAATTTAGTCATTCATTTTAAAAGAGTCTCTCTAACAGAAAGATTTAGAGACAAGTTGAATATTGCCTTCGAATTTCTTCTAGATGGATTAGATATGAACAATTATGCAACAGACAATGTGACTTCTTGTCGTTATAATCTATATGCACTTTCGAATCACAGTGGGTCTACCTACAGCGGACATTATACAGCATTCTGAAGACACCTCTGAATTGGCACGTGGTACGAATACAATGATTCACACGTGTCATAAATTTCACCAAAATCGCTTGTGAGTGGAGATGCAATCTGTTTCAATTCCATAACGAATGGGATGCAAAATAAATGTGAAAAAGTCATTTTCGTATAATTCAATGTTCATATGGAAGTAAGTGTTTTGGAAATATATTTCCTTTCAAGTTCAATGTTCATATGAAGGTAGTTGTTTCGGGAGTTCTTCTTCCAGTTTGCATCTGGAAGTAACTTTTATAACAATCTATACATCTTTCTGGAAAGTTTTTGTCGATGTTAATTCTTTTTCTATACCGTCAAAAGTTTTCCACATTTTGAAGTAATAACTTTTTATGGGAAGGTAAACCGCTTAATCGCCAGTCTGTCTGGCTTCCCTTTCTCCGCACTCTAACACACAACGCTAGTCGTATTTCGGACAGACGTTTCTTTCTCCTCTCTTTGAATGACTCAGTGTTCAATATGCTTTCCACATATACTATTGTAATACGAATAATTATAAATAATAAACAAAAAAGTGTCACTGTTTTTCGGTTTTGAAAGCCATGACGGTTAAACCTCTGAAGAAGCTAGCCACTCGCGTCAGCGAAACGTCAGGAAAAAATTCCAAAAATCCACGGCTTTCAAACTCGAAAAACAGTGACACTGAAAACCCTCAGCCGCGAAAGTCTAAACAATTTTGTCAATATACAAAAAAAACTGCGTTCACACAGTTATTTTTATCAAATTCATTAAGTGCTTTTCTTGGTTTTCCACATATTATTGTCTTCAATCGAGGGCCGCCTGCTCGGTACTGACGATGCCCAATTTTTGTAAAATCTTTCAATGAAAATCTCACAAGAAGTGAATTCGGATAACACTGTTTCAAACTAAATCACTGGGAGCAGACACAGCAAAATCGCGTGGAATGGTTAGTCACATGTTCCCTGTTAGCGTTCATAGTTCGGCCATTTTTGGCAATGTTCGGTTCTCAATTACGTTTTTGCCACTTTCCCTGGACCACGATGCCCACTTTCCCTGGACTATCCACGGAGATAAAACCCGGAAAATGTTAACATTACTTTTGATCCGATCGTTATCTTTGTATATGGATGACTATGATTTTAATCCAAACGTTATCTGTATAATCTTGCTTGGATACAGTTCATCCCGTTGATTATCATTGCTTACTAATATTCTATTCCAGAGTATATCTTTTCATGACAACTATTTCATTTTGCATCTCATCTTCATATTTACTATAAATACTATGACTTGTGTATTTTGAAGTAGTTCAGTTTCACTTCAGTTGCAACACGGTTGTAAAGTTGTTACCTGCTGTATCTCTATCTGTAGAGTAGGGAGGGAGGGTGAGTGTAGACTCACAGCACTTAGGCCACATGTGACTCCTTCCTTGTACATCCTTCCGAGGAGTTGTCCTCCTAGGTCCATCGTCCATCCTGTCCTTTCTAGGAGGGTGGACAGGTCACTAGGAGACATCTCCTTAATATTGGCAGGTGTAGGCCAAGACTTGCCGAACACACACTCTGTTTGGCAACCTTGAGGTGTCTCACGGTAGCCTCCGCGAATGTTTTGAAAGGTGCAGCGACATTAGTGTCTTTGGGTGGCTTCTTCAACCTTCTTGGAGTTCCCTCCGCGAAGGTGCACAACTGAGGGAGGTATCCTGCAAGGGCAGCCGGTTCCTTGCCTTTATTCAAGGCGGAGCTCTTGGCGCCCGCCGCAGAAAGTGCCCTTGCTGTTGGAGGTAGAGTGGGGGAACTCATAATTGCTGCCACTCCTGCCTCCTTCACTCTTTTTATCCTTTTGGCCTCGGCGCCGCAAATGCGCATACGCCTCGGCCTTTGTATTACATCACGATGTGATCTGCTATGTCCAGCCCCATTTCGAACAGTAGATTGGGGTGGACATTTCTGTTCATCCCCAGCCACCGCCTTAGATTGAGGTGAGCACTTCTGTCCAGTTTCGAGATTGGTTTTTGTTTCTGTTTTATTATTCCAAGAATAGGTCTAATTTCAATTCAAAACACTACTTTGCACCACTGAAATTCATTCCATTTTATCCCCCGTACCCTGCAGCAATAACAATTCATATTTTCCATGATTGGGACACTACTTTACTTTCTTAAAAACCATTTATATGCTGCTAATTATCCTTATCTCGTCAATAATTATTTGTATCAGCCTGAATATATATCAATTTTTTTCATTTCAGTTGTTTCTTTTCTAGATTATATAGATTGTTAATGAGTTTGCTCCTGTTACACAGTCATTGAATTCAAACAGAAAAACTCCTAGGAGAGAGGACGGTCGTTTCAAATCTCGGTCGGTTTTCGTGATTGAAATTTTTATTGTTTCATTTCCGCATGTACCAAGCCCTGTTCTCATTAGGAACGAAATATATTTTAATTAAAAATCAGTCTACTTTTATTTTTCGTACCATTTCATTTCGTAACTTGTGGAGATGTTGCATAATGTTCTGTATGATACGCAGTTCTTCGATGAGAATTATGGCATGTCGATCATTATTATTCCACAATATTTCCTTATCTACTGGTGTTAAATTAATTTTGCAATGTGTCCTTATGTAATAGTTAGTTGAATCTAATAATTAAAATATTATTCTCAACAAGCTATATAGTATACTATTAGATATTGGCCCACCATCGTTTTTCATAATATTAATATACTTACTTACCGTGTCAGGAATCCCACGTTAAAAGGTAAGACCTCGTTAGTCCTTGGCTCGCACAAGTTTCTCAACTTCTGAGAGTTGTCGTTCGTATGGGGGCGACAGCTGATTGACGGAAAAACATATTTCAAAACAGATTTTTTTAAAACTTATTTCTAAATTCTCATAGGCATCTAGATACCTGTTATTGTTAATTTGTCTGACTAATATCAATGAACTGAAACCAATGGAATGGTTTTGTTGCAAAATATGATGAGCGACTGTTGATGTTTCAGGTCTTCCTTATATCTTATTTCAATAAATCTTTTCGTCTGTCCATAATATTTTGCATCGCAGTCCTTACATTTAATTTCGTCAATTCCAGACTTTTCCGAATTTTCGACTTTGTCTTCTGTCCTAAAAGGCTCTGTAGTGTATGACTTGTTTTAAAAACCACCATACCTAGTTCTTTGAAAATATTTTCAAAGTTCTTCGTGTATTGGTGTTATGGAACTGAGATATATTTATCTTGGTTTTTGTGATTGTTGAAAGTCGAGATTTCGTTCATTCTTAACCTGAACTTCTTTTTCCTTATTATGTCATCTACAATATCCCTCGAGAAACCGTTAGTGGCTACTTTTTCCTGTATTGTACGTTTTTCTTTTGTGAAGCTCTCATGTGTGGGAGGAAAAGTCAAAAGACGATGCACTAGAAAATTCAGCCCAGTACGTTTATGCTGTCCACAGTGATGTGACCTGAAGGTGCTAGTTTCTTTTATAAATACATCGTATTTTAGGTAATGAGGAGCTAATATGGGGTTCTAAACATCCTGTAAATTCAAATGTTAAGACGATCAGAAAGAAATTTGAGGTACTATGGTGCATTTGACAGAAAGACAACAAGAAAATGTGTGGTTACTGAAATTGTGAGGAATCAAATGAATGTTATGAAATGAATGTTTACCACATGAAAATTTACACAGTGTAATCATCTTTTTCTTTAGGATTGGCTAGAACTATAATGAAAAAGAACTAATCTAAGTGCTATAGGATACGTATGAAAGGGATTACGGAAGGAGAGTACGATTTGCGAAATGGTTAAGACGTATAAATAGGGAAGTTGGAAATATTTGTAAAAAAAATAATATGGACGGATGAATCAAAATTCACCAACAATGGTTGATTTAACAGAAATATCCATTATAGGTGGAATAATACGAATCAACATGTACATAGGGAAACCAATCTCCAAGAAAGTTTCGGAATAAATTTTAGGTTGGGAGTTGTGGGAACAAACATCCTTGGCCCTTTTTTTACGATGATGATTTGAATAGTGAAATGTATCTTCATTTTCTATTCAATGAATTCGATGGCTACTTAGATGAATTGCCACTGAATATTGGCCATGGAATACAATATTTTCAACAGGATGACGCTTATCTCCATAATGCAGCAATAGTAAGGTAACATTTAAATGCAATATCCTCAAGAAATTGTATTGAAAACAATGGACCAATTAACTGGCCAGCTCGATTTCCAGACCTTACTCTTTCAGATTTTTTATCTGGGGATACATAAAGGATGGAGTTTTTTCAACACCAAGTACAGATATCGACCATCTCAAACAAAAAGTAAGAGATGCACGTATTAGTATTACACGTATCATGCTATAAAATTGCAACAGAAATTGTCTGATTCGACAACTTATGTGCATTCAACAAAGAGGTCGTCAATTCGAGCATTTAATGTATGTGTTATGTAATGTATGTGTAATGTATATAATGTATAATGTAGATTGCCATGTAGCTTTGATTTTCCGTATTGGTTAATTTTTTCCCAAAAGTTCATGGAGAAATAAACTGTTTTTCTGTTTGATTGATGTCACTGATGATGGTGGTTATTTCAAATGAAACGCTTCAAAAATTTCAAATGTGATAAGTATACCCTTTTTAAATTTATTACTTTATCAATATCTGTAATAAAAAAGACAGGTCCGTATTTTAAAAAAAGTTGATGGTGGTCATGTTGACACGAAACGTTTTATCGAATATATATTATTACATCGTCATAGTACACTTCGAATACAATAACATTTTCCTTTTCCATTTTTGTATATTCTCCAAAATAACAATTCCTTTCGAAGAAAACGAAAAACAGCATTTTTGGTGTTTCCCGTATAACTCGAGAAGGGTAGTTGTGACAAATGTATATCAAAACATATAAATAAAAGTATACTTATGAAGCAGGTGTAGATTATCAATTGTGAAATTATTTTGAAGCACACTTGTAAATATTTACATTTTTACTTGTGAGAATATGAGCTTTTTTTTCTGTATCACTACTTCATTTTTTTCATTACAGTATTTCATGTTTCTTATCTATTATCATATCAGTAAGCCATAGTTTCAGTTCTTTTTCAAATCACTTGCAATAGTCTTCACTTCAAATGGAACTTCTGCAACTTCGAGATGTGCTTACTTTAGGAATTCTTGAGGTTTTTGTTTAAATCTGGTATTGCGCAAATAATCCACGGTCAATAATTTTGTTCAATAAATATTTTCTTCAATATATTGCGAGACTCGAAAAGTATAAATGTCTACTGTCTACTCTAGCCACTGCAGTGGTTCCTTCAGTTCTTGAACCCCTTGGTGTTAGTCGAGATGATGGAAAGCGTCCAGACGGGACGAGTCTAATTCCTTGGAAATTTGGAAAGCCTCTGGTTTGGGACTTTACCTGCGTGGATACAGTTGTAGCTTCACACCTTGCCGCTACGTCTAATTCCACTCGTGCAGCTGCTATGATTGCAGAAAAATCAAACTTTCGGAAATACTCCACTTGGTTGAGTTCTTACTGTTTCTTTCCTGTTGCTATTGAAACCTTTGGTGTGTTTGTATCTCATGTTTCTGAATTGTTGAAAGAAATTGGTAGAAGAATGATGAATTCTACCAGTGACAAACGAGCCTATTCATTTTTAATTCAAAGAATCAGTATCGCCATCCAAAGGGGTAATGCCACATCGATATTGGGTACTCTTTCGTCTACTCAAAAATTAGATGAAATATTCATGAACCCACAAATCGAATTAAAATTTCCTATGAACATCGCAGAATGGAGTAAGCAGATTGATCACTTCCCAATTGTCTCAGAAGATGCAGAGGAAAATAAACAAATTCTGGAATTATCTTCCTCTCCCATATTCGAAAAAACCACCATGAATATATCTGATTCAGTTTCAAGAAATATAACTTCAAATTTCTCATTCCGTTGGTCCAATGATGGGAAGAATCAATGCATTCGTGATTACTGGAAAGAAAACATCGGTGGCGAACGTATCACCAACAGCTACAACACAATTAGATCAGTGATACTTTCCTCAGTCAAAACCCTTGGGCTTATTGGGATGCAAAATATTGGCAACACCTGTTTCATGAACAGTGTAATCCAATATTTATCCAATACGAGATGGCTACTGGAATATTTGAAAAAAGATGAGTACATGAAAGATATCAATATTAATATTTCTAGTTCGGAGGGGGTTTTAATCAAAGCTTTTGCAGAAGTTATCAAGGAATTGTGGTCAGAAAATTCATCTGATAGAGCAGTGAAATCAGTCTCCTTAAAAAGTCAGATTCAGAGTTCTGCCCCTCGATTCATGGGTCATGCGCATCAAGACGCCCAGGAATTCCTTCGTTATCTTTTAGAAAGTTCACATGATGACGTTAATAGAATTATTGAGAAACCTAAACCGACCTTAACAGATATTAACGAAAAATTGAGCGATAGCGAAAAAGCACAAAAGTCATGGCTGATTTATTTGAGTACATATTCTAAGATTGTAGATGATTTCGTTGGTCAGTTAAAATCCACGATGAAGTACACACATTGTGGATACTCAGCTGTAACCTTCGATCCTTTTTGAGTTTGTCACAGTGCTTGGATTTCTTCACAAGAGAGAAAACTTTGGATGGACATAAAAAACGTGTTCAAGTTGCAAAGAAAGAAGAAAATGCACAAAGTCTCCATCGATCCATAAGTTTCCCCATATTTTAGTTATTCATTTCAAAAGATATTCTGTAACAGAAAGATTTAGAAGCAAGTTAAATGTTGCCATCGAATTTTCTCTAGATGGATTAATTATGAACAATTATGCAGCAGATAATGTGACTCCTTGTTGCCATAATCTATATGCACTTTCGAATCACAGTGGGTCTACCTACAGCGGATATTATACAGCATTCTGCAGACATCCTTATAATGGCACGTGGCACGAATACAATGATTCACAAGTGTCACCAGTTTCACCAAAATCGCTTGTGAGTGGAGATGCATACATCCTCTTTTATGAAAAAGAAGAAAAGAGTTCGCTGTTTTGAGCGTTTTGTAAAGTTATTTTTCAACTGTTCATTTTAATGTTATGTATTATACAATACAATACAATACAATACAATGTAAATACAAAAAAAATGTCTACGAGTAAAAAATTCAGATTCTGTGAAAAGTGTTTCGCACGGATAGGTTTAATCTCTATTGAAAATAATTCTTATGATCAATTTTTGAGTGACATTGATAACCCTAAGATGATTATCAGTAGTACCTCTCCACACAATTATTCCATAGTTGATATGGGACTGTACTTGACTGAAATATAATGTTTGTAGCTGTGCTATATCAAAAATCATTTTGGAAAATCCTTAATTTGTTTATTAGAAATCTTATTTCATTCGCAACATATTCTGCGTGCTTGTTCCACCTTACATTTCTATCTATTATTATGCCAAAATATTTTATATGTTCTTTGATTTTCATAATCATTGTGTCATTGTCATTATGGAATTCCAATGAAGTAAAATTTGGCAAGTTGTTATTGAAATGGATGAAAGGTACAAAGGGAGTTTTTTGTGTTGATTATCAGCAACTTGTGATATAGAAAGACTGACAGACTGATAAATCCTGGTTTGTATAGTACAGATGATATACTTTATATTTACAAATAGAAATAACGACACCAGAACTAGTTTGACAGCACATGTAAGTAAAATGCACAGGTAATTATGTGAAATTGATTACAGGAGGCGATAATAAACAAAATAAAATTGTTATATAATGTAGAGAAGTATAGGTACATGATTCAATTACTTTCAATATAATTTAGTATCTCTTACTAATTGATCTTGGGTGCCGTTTTCCTTCTACCCCTGACTGGCTTGTTACTTTCTTTTTTTCTCCACTCTCTGCTAATGAATGTTCTTCAACAACTTTGGGTCCATTATTCCCTTCTGTATTTTTGTTTCTTTCAAGGTAATTCAAAAACTCTTCAATTTTCCATAGGCAATTTGTCTGTCATTCACATACAACCTATTTTTCCTACTGACTGCTTTGTAATTGTTCTCCCGCGCTATTTTCAGATGAGTAGATGAGTAATATAGTCATTCGAAATGAATACTCCTATGTTTTTCAGAATTTTTGCCTTGGCTAGTATTTCTATCTTCATTTTGTAGCTAACACATTTTACTACGAAAGGACGATTCTTTCTCTTGCTTGCTTTCCAATTCTGTAGGTATCCCTGATATCAGTAAATTCGCATTTGACATTCATAGTATTATTAGTAATGTTTAGGAAAGTATTCATCCTATATTTCGTTCTTCTCTTCTTCAATCCGTAAATTACAAGATTTTTTCAAGTCGCGCTCGGCGCTTGTCAATCTCATGTTTAGTTCTCCATTTTGCGATTACAGTTGGGAAATTTCTAATTTCAGTGTTTTCATTTCGTCTAAAAAATCTTTTTCGGGTTTTGAATTTCACTGAATTTCACTTTTTTTTTTGGCCGCGTTGTTTGAATTAATGGTTGAAGTAATTCAAACAGATCATTATTAGTTTTCTTCTCATGTTTGTCTCCACTACCCAGTTTCGATTTCAATCATTTTGGCTAATCAACAGTACTACTTAGAATGTTTCTTTTCTGTTCAGTTATGTTCCAGTATTGTCGTAACTGCAGGTTGAAAACACTGAATTTGTCAGGAATCACACTATTCAGTTCTTGGCGAAAAAATGGAATTTTTATGTTCATTTTTCACCTATCAGACTCAATAAACGAGGACTGTCTATTCACACACAACTCAGGCAGAGTGGTTGAATGATTCGTCATCCTTTTAACCAAATCTGGATCGCCGTCAACATCATTTAACAATTCCTGAGCGATGCTCACACGACAGTATTATTGATCAAATTCATGCCCAAAATTTCACAGTAAAACTTGCACAGTATGAGTCAACCGATATGCCAACATCCTCAGCAACTTCTTTAATAGTGACTCGACGATTCTCTATAACAATTTTCTTCACTTTCACAACATTTTCATCAGTTGTTGATGTGCTGGGGCGTCCAGGGCCACCTTCTGTAAAAAACTTGTACCATTTACATTTTTCTGACTCAGAGTACAATCACTGTATGCCACTGTCACCATTTCAAGTGTTTTTGAGCACGAATAATTTTATACAAATCATCTAATCCATATTTTTCGATAGCACCAAATCGCCGAACACGTGAAATACAATTCAGAATCCTTCAGAATTACTACATTTCCCTTCTCAAGTTTTCATTTTCTCTAGGCCGATTGTTCTTCTGTTTTGAATAAGTTTCATCAGACTGAAGCCAATTAACCTGAAACACGTCTATGGTTTTTCGCTATAATTCACATCCTCTCACAAAATTCTAGACTACCAACCTCAATATATTGTATCACTGATCGTTTCTTTGATACGTTTTCCACTCAATCTCAATTATTATCTGAGAAACATTTATCGTCTAGAATAAACGCCACTTGCTAGTCCAAGCTGATACCTTTATGTAAATCTACGATACATTTCAAAACGACACAAAATTGTGCAAATTCCTTCCAGTTCAAACAAAATGATACCAGCTGAGGAGTCTGATGAAAAATATATTATTTACGATGAAGGGGGAAAATATATGCGTGGCAGGAAGCAAGAAACAATATATCGCGTCGCAGAAAGTGAATGAAAAATGCCATTTCCTGAAAAGCTGAAACTTTAATTGAAATGCCCTTGGCACAGCTATGCCTTTGACTCTGAAACTGTAGGACTTTCAGTCAGGCAATAACAGGGGCTGCGTCCCTTCTATTTTATTGTTCAGGGACGGAGGTAGTTCAAAATACTGGGAACATTTTCGGAAAGTTATAATTTTTCAGAAATTGATTTCAAAACAAGTTTGAATGTTTATTCAGGTAAGTGTTGAGTTTCGAGATGACAATAAGGTGAATATTTTTTGTACTATATCCTAAGAAATAACTCAAATGCCATTGAGGTTAAACCGAGTTCAAGAGAGCTCATTGGTTGCTAAATTATTTATATCAGTCAGATGACAAATTAATCGCTCTCACACATCCAAAAAAACTTATGTCAAAGTATCAAGAAACTTCTGAATGCTGCATAATACCATTATCCAGTATTATATCTTATTTGTTTATTCCTATAGAATTTTCAATGTAGCCAGATAAGAATCATCGATAAAACTAGATGGTCTTGAAATTTACCTTTGGGTTCATTAGGATTTATTGTAATTTCATAGCAGTCCTGGTTCTATGAGAGAATTGTCACGAAATCTTGAAACATGCTATAAAATAAAATCATAAAAGTTTTTAATAGGAATATCTTTAAAATGAAAAAAAATGGCCAGGAGTCGTTTAAGAATAGGATTAGGAAACATTGGTATTTTTTGCTAACCTAAAATTAATTTAAAGCGTTGAAACCTCATCAAGATTAATTGAAGTTTTACCAGATGGAATGTGGAACTATATTTCATGGATTGTCACTGAAATTGAAACTACAGACGTTATGATAGTGGGTAAGAGTAATATCCGACGCATTCTACAAGCCAATGTCATTCTGATGATTATGAGCTATTTTTTAAGGACAAAACACGAGCACTACAGGAAAATTCTTATTCCACTCTAAGAGTAATATCTGCGCGAAAGTAGCAATTCACATTGCATTTGAATGGCTGGAGATTGAATCCATTTGGACAAACGTTCTCAGATACTTGTGATGGACTGCTTGGAACCTTTGGTGTAGTAATGAATATTACTGGAGTTTTTTTCCAACACCAAACTATTATTTTAACGCCTCGACATGTGTTTCGATCACCAAGTGATCATCTTCAAGATGAAGATCAAACTTCCTCTTGAAGATGATCACTTGTTGATCGAGGTGTTGAAATAACGGTTTGGTGTTAGGAAAAGACTCCAGTAATATTGTTCTCAGGAAGTTCATTCCAAATAATGGCAGTTCTCCAGATGAGAATTCTCAAACAGTGTACTACGTTGATGTGAAATAAACTGTCTGAGGGCGTTTCTCCAAATAAATTTAATCTCCAGCGATTCAAATTGAACGTGAATATGTACTTTTGCACAGGCACCGCTCTGAGAGTTACTTGAATAATTTACCCTTTTGAACAATTTGAATGTTTTGAAAGAGTTGATTTGTGGGACAGGAATCTGAAAGGGTTTCAATACTTCATGTGAAAAAGTTGATTATCAAAAATGAAAATTGATCGACTTTCAAAAATATATTTTTCATCATGAAGATGCGGATTTCAATCCATCATAGATTTCCACCAGGAAATTATATGTAAAGATGATTACTGTTATTATCAACTCTAAAAAGTTCCGTTGAGAATATTGTTATATTTTCGAATTTGGTTTATTTCCGCTTTTGAAATTTTCGATAGCATTCCTTCTATATACTTGACAAATTGATTTTGCATTTACTATTCTACTGATACTCCTATTCAATTGAAAAACCTTGAAGATTCAATTAACTGTCCGCCTCATTGATAAGCTTTCAAGTATTTATATCGTGGAACCAATTGCACTCGAGTCGTTGAATAGAGCCGCCGGATATCCGCAGACAAGATGAAAAGCGACAAAAAACGGAAAATATTATTCTTATCATAGAATTCAATTACGCCAAATCTTCTTGAGAAGTCGACGCTGTGAGTTCGAAATTGTTACTTAATTGGGTCTTTTCACAATGTTATTTCGCATGGAAGCGATTTCCATGTCCAGCACAGCGTTTTTATAATGGAATGCTGGGCTCGCTGCAGCAAGACATTTATTATTGGCTTCATATATTGGACGGAAATCCTTATATATGCGACTTTTCGTGATGGCAACCTTTTTTGAATTGAAGGCGGTACTATTCCTAATTTAATTTAAAGTAACTGGTTTGAAATGTGTATTCGTATTGCAGATACAGCAAATTACCGTCCACTGTGAGAAAACCATTCAATATTGATTGCGGTATATTTTTAGGTAAGTTCAGTTTTTAGAAAAGGGAGGGTTTTTGCTTTCTACTTCTCCATCTTTGAATAAACAGTGTGGAAAACTTCCTGGGGAAGGAAGAAAACTCTTCACAAAAATAAGTAGATACTTTAAGATACAAACCGAAATAAAGAACCCGTGGGTTGGGCTATCTATTGGGCGCGTCCCCAGGCGGATAGGGGAACGGCCAATGTGGCCTTACGGACGGGGTCGCTGGACTCCTGGTCAGTGGCAGAAATAAGTAGGGTTAGGGGAACCAGAACTCTCCAAAAGCTTTGCGAAACATGCCACCGTGGACCAGCCTACCCAAGCTAAGGTGTAAGGAATCATGCCGGCAGCTGAATGGCCGCAGGGTGGTATGCGGTTACGAACGATCCCCTTGGGGAACCAGGCGAAACCTCATTGTAATCAGCCTACCTCTGGTAATGCGGGGCTCTGCCAGAGTGACCAACTCTTCCCTTGCTACTCGTAGGAACACACATACATGAAACAATCAAAACAGACAAAACAAAAACCAATCCCGAGGCTGTACAGAAGTGCTCACCTCAATCTATGGCGATGTCTGGGGATAAACAGAAATGTCCACACCAATCACCTCGTGATATAATACAAATGCCAAGCGCATTTGCGGCACCGAGGCCAAAAGGAGAAAGACAGCGATAGAGGCAGGAGTGGCAGCAACTATAAGTGCCCCCTCCACCTCCTCCACTCTACCTCCAACAGCGAGGACACTTCCTGCGGCGGGCGCTAAGAGCTCCGTCTTGAAAAAAGGCAAGGAACCGGCTGCCCCTGCAGGAAAGCGCCCTCACTTGAGTATTTTTTATTGGAAAACAGCTTTGTTCACTGTGTGTATTATTTCAGTTCTGTTTTTTTTTGACTCATTGAAATATGTTTTATGTTTTCGTATATGTTATTGATTAAAAATATCATGAAAACAAGGAGTTTCAACTGATTTTTCAATTGCAAAACTTGTGTATTTCTGTTAAACCCAAAAGGTTATGGGGTCAGAACACGTAACTGTGTTCTGAACAATCCTGTAAATAAGTTTTGCACAAGTTTATTTTGCGGAAAAGTGTCATTGTCACATCGAGTTATACTTCTGGTTCTCACAAGCCAAGAAAGTGAGTGAAGATGGACAAGCTGAGGTCTCTTCACATCCAAAAGTTTGATGGACCTAATTTTCACCTGTGGAAGTATCAGATGCAAATTATCTTCAACGCCGAAGGACTTCTGAATCTGGTTGACGGACAGAAACAAAAGCCTGCAACTACAGATTATGAAAAGAAAAAGAGAGAATGGGAAGAATCCAATTCCAAGGCCATGCTTATCATTTCGACAGCAATGGAGTTCGATCAATTGTGGAGTCGACTAAAAATCATCCATGAACAAAGGTTGTCAGTTAATAAGATGATGCTGAAACAGAAATCTTTCAACTATAGAATGTCCGAAATTGATAGTATTGCTCAGCACATTAGCAAAATCGAATCAATGGCACAAGCTCTTGCTGATGTAGGTGAACAGATTTCCGATATCGACAAGATAACTAAAGTTTTGGGAAGTCTTCCTGCCAAATATGCATCTTTCATCACAGCGTGAGATTCCTATGATGAAACCAAACGAACGTTCAATAGCATCCTGACGGCTCGTTTGCTGAAGGAAGAAATGAGTCTATCCCAAAATGACGAAGCCGCAACAGCATTTGTAGCAGCAAAACCAACCCTTCTCTTAAGTAACAAAATCTCAGATCTCTCAGAGACATATTGATATAAAATTCTCATCCCAGAAAACTTCTCAATAAAATAATTTTCAATACTGGCAGTAATACAAATTCCGATATAATCAACAGAAATTTATGTAATAATAGTTCACCTATCAAATTTTCTTATAAATCTTTACCTAATCGTGGAAATGTATCTTCAAATATCATAAACCTTTTTCATGATGAACAGAATATCAAAATATGCCAAAAAATTAATAAAACTATGAAGGATTCCAATACCAAATTGAAAAATAAAACGGATAGTACAAAAAAATTAAATATGATTAACATTCCTTGTAACAATTGTAAATTGGATTATATTGGAACAACATCTAGAATTCTTAAAGATAGAATAACTTCATATGAAAGTGATATAAAGCTCAATAAGAAATCATGCGCATTAGCACAACATTCTATAGAAACAGGATATGAACCAAATTACTCTAATATCAAAGTTTTACATACAGAAAAAAATATTTCTAAACGACTTTTTCTTGAAATAGTTGAAATTAATAAGTCTTCTGTTTCTATGAATAAGAAAACTGACATTGATAATTTCAGCAATATATACAGTAACTTACTGGAACTACATCAAAAAATGATAATAATGAAAATTGTATTAATCAATAACTCTTTCTTCAGAGTCAAAAATTATGAAATCATCATACCCATTGAAAAATGACATTTATGTGAAGGTATGACATTTGTCAAACCCAAAATAATCTTATACATGTTTAACTTTCTCCATCAGTTTATATGTTCAATTTATTGTTTTTAACTCATTTTTACTGTAAATATGATATGTAATGTTTTTCAATGGCGAAAAAACTAACAACTCAATAAATT
>NW_019292283.1:32697-57449 GCF_000500325.1 Leptinotarsa decemlineata | reverse complement strand
GAAAGATATCCATCGACGGCCACTTGCAGGGAACGTTCTTTCAGGAAACTGGAGAGCCATACACAGAAATGATCCGACAAGCCATAGCATCGAAGTTTGGCCAGCAAACCCTAATGCCACACACGATCAAAGGCCTCAGAAATATCAAGCGCAACAGCTCTTGATTCTTCGTGTTCCTCGATTGCGTTATTCCAAATATGGGTGACATATGAAAGAAGGTCACCTGTTGATCTTTGTTTCCGAAAGCCGTATTGCTGATCGCTCAAGATGTTAAAGCCTTCCAAATATTCAAGGATATGGTGGTTTACGGCTTTCTCCATGATTTTTGATATCACTGATAGCAAAGCGACTGGTCTGTAGTTATTTGGAAGAATTATCTTGCCCTTTTTGGAAATAGGCTGAACGCGAGCAATCTTATAACAAGAAGGAAAAACCCCTTCCTTGTAAAACAGTTTGAAAAATTTGCGAAATACTGTTGTGAGTTCATTTGTACGATGACGATTACGGTTTGGTTTCTGCATCACGCCGCTATCTCAATAATTTCCACAAAAAAATTTTTTTCAATGAATTATTTCTTCCCTCAAAATTATAGAGGGAACGTAAATCAATATCATTCTATTTTCAGTCAGTGTAGTCTTAACATAGAGCATACAAGTAGAACACCCTCTTATAGTTATTTTCGAATGTGTCGAAGTAAAACATTCGTTTTGTAAACATGTGACAGGAATAAAACAGTTGTTAGTCATCTATTGAAGTGCGTTTCAAGAAAAAGCTTGTTTTGTATTTGAGATTTTTTTATCGAAAGTTTTATGGTAGTAGCCACATGCAGATATTTTATGGTAAAAAACGAATCTTTATGAAATTTTGGAGAGCGATAGAAACGATAGAAATTTAACCAAACAACTTGGGCCAACAACGCGTGTGACGTCAGAAGGCCCTGTGTCGGTGGCGTAGACCTGTTTGCCAGGTGTTACTACTTATGTGCAATTTTCAATATGTTATAATTTATAGGGGCATGAAAATCTCAAGTGTAGCTACACTCTGCGAAATTTTCTGTTGGATGTGTTATCCAACAGGTTGGCTATGGGTCAGATTCTGTTATTGCTTTTTTCGATGTCGTACTTCCTGTACTATTATGTCGGAATGTAATGTTAATAGCCTTGTTTTTAAGTGCGTTTTAGTTTTGAGCTATTTGGATATCGAATAAAATTGAAGTTGTGTAGTTTTGCTGTTTTTGTGTGGATTTTGATAAGAGAATGGAAAATTACAATTACCGGATTATGTCGTATTATGAAAATGCCAACATTTATGAAATTGGGCGCCACTTGGAAAATGATGAGAGCGTTTTGATGAAACATAAAATTTGAAAGGATTTGATTGAACTCTAAGTGAAAAAACGTGTGAATATGTAATGATAAGTAACACCTGTTTCACTATAAAGCAGCTACTTCAGGCGTGTTCAGTATTAGTACTATTAGTACTGTCTTTTATAGTTAATATTGTAGTGAAATACGTGTAGACATACATGTAGCTTCATTTCAAAATTTTCATCTCAAACAGCGACAATGGGTTACAAACAATCTAAATATATAATGAACTCGTGGTTCTGGTTGTCTTCCAGTGGAAGAACTTCATGAAGCAAGAGCCGAATCGATCCCTCTACGAAACCCTTCATCACTTGGAAGGATCGATCGCAGCTTGAGAAATGGTTCTTATGGAGATTCTGTGAAACATGTTCTTCCTTACGAATCAGTAGAGAGTTGTCCTGAAAAGCTTGAGAAGAAAATTGGATTAGATTATTTAGGAAACACTTGCTACATGAATAGCATTTTACAAGTGTTGTTCATGACGAAGAATTTCAAGAACGAGGTTTCAATGATGAACGAGAACGAGAATGTTTCCTACTTATTCACCAAATTTAAACACCTGTTCATGTAGCTGCAGTTTCGTAAGAATGTATCATCTTTCCCTCCAACCGATTTCCTGGAGTCTTTGAAGTCCACTAAATACTCGTTAGGACAACAAGAGGATTGTTCCTATCAATACTCCGGACCGCTCTGGATTGAATGTTTCCGTACATTCTATCTCGTTCAAGAGGTAGCAAAAACGAATTTCTGGAACTGCAACTAGCGTTTCCTGAAATGACTAATAACCAGTCCGTGCAAAGCTTATTGTTAAATCATCTGAAAATGGAACTTTTAATGAATCAATGAAGTCGCCCCGGAGCGCCAATCAATTTTTATTGTTGTTTCATAATTTCATGACTTGTTTAATGAAAAAGACGAAATTACCATAAACTTTTGTAGATTTTAAAATTTCAGGAAATTGTTTACCCGGAGAAATGAATCGCCCAAATTCAAATCTAAATAGACAAAAATCACATTATTTCTATTAAAATAATCGATAAATTTCCAGTTAAAGAGAAAGAAAAGTCCGTGATAAAAGTCGTAATTTGAAGATTGACAGTCAAAACTTGGGAAATTCTGATATCAAAGTCTGAATTGAAGTCTGAATTAAACGATTAAAATTATATAAATTCTGGGGTTAAAATTCAATTCATTAAATTTTAATGGTTTTTGATATTATAAGCCTTCGTAGCATACGATATCAAACAAAGCCTTAAATAACTGATTAAACAACGCAGAGAAAAAACTCAAAAGGATGTCCCTCATTAAAATGTCCGGGCCCATTTCCAAAACAACTTTTACTAATTGACAAGATCGATAGAAAACATGAGCTCAATAAAAATAAACAGTAAGTGAATTTGAGTAACTCATAATAATGGAAGTGGAATTATACAAGAGACCGGATATACTCTTCCTCTTCGTGATTATCAACACTCCACGGGATGGGATGACTTCGAGTTGCTAAACAGGTTTTGAAGATATAAAACCGCGTCTTGCGATAACTGTGCAGAATAATAGTCTACTGCTATGTTGCCAAATGATTAACAATAACAAAGGGTCTATTTTGTTCGCGAAACGCTGCTCACGACGTAGAGCAGGGGCGTATTAAGGCCAAAGTATATCCATGTAAATAGTACCTGGCAGAAGATGACTTTACACGAATATTGTCTATGCAAATAAATAGAGCATTTACCAAAAACTTCCCATCAGCTAAATCATTATATCTGAAGGAACAATGGAATATAATGATTCAAACTAAAAAACTTCTCGACTTTAGAATCATTTCACTGGTTTACTTTGGTTGATATCGCTTCCGTTCACTTGAATATTTTGGACTGAAGTATTCATTCTCTCCCAAAATGATTCATACATTCTCGGAATATCCTAGGCAAACGCATTCCACTGAGCACAGCAGCAGCTTATGAATAGAAATAAAAACTGAAACTTACGAGTTGTAAGTGACTTACATTTGGATCATTTTCTGATTTTCTCCAAATTATTTTGTAACTCAATCAGTCACTGCAATCGATTAATCAAAATCTTTACGTTTTTTTCATTGTTACGTTCAAAACTCCCATTTTCGTTCAATTTTCTATGTTCATATTTGAACAAGAATATGAATAATAAAATGACATCATTCTGTTTCTAATATGACGGACTATGTTTTCATGCACTGTCATGATATATGGATATTAAATGAAGGGGTTCAAGGGGGAAAAATTGAAATGATGGAAAACAAGATGGTCGCCACACAGATTTTATAACTCGGCAAAGGTAAGGATACTTTGGATACCATTAAATACATTACATCTATACTAATGTAAATGTGAAAGTTTGTGAGTATGGATGTATGTGTGTTTGTGACTATTTAACGCCTAAACGACTGAACGGATTTAGATGAAACTTTACATAAATACAGCTTATACATCAGAATAACATACAGGCTACAATTTAAAAAGGTTTTGTGTAATTTCGGCCACAATATAACGATAAGTATCAAGTATGTCGGAAAAAATCTTGCTCCCTGAGAGCTATCTTGGCGTGCGCTGCCTATACCGTTGAGTTACATGCAGATAATGTACCATGAGATGTTAATCTTCTTTATCTTTTATTTTAAATAGTTCTAAATGAAAGTCCACGAAAGCATATATCTACCTCTTATGTGGTAGCCACTAAATGCAAAATACTGAGCCATAAGTACAATTAGATTGGATACTTTTTTTACAATGCACATTTCAGAATATCTGTCAAATTCTTATAAAAATTTATACAATTGTATTTAATATTCATAAACTTTGTCTTTTACACCAAGTAATTTGGACGAATCGTTCAAAAATTATTATTAATTTATACAATTGTATTTAATATTCATAAACTTTGTCTTTTACACCAAGTAATTTGGACGAATCGTTTAAAAATTATTACGCTAAGATTAAATTGACGCAACGCAGTAAGCCATTACGCGACGCGTCTACTGTAAGACGACGAGGGACGATGCGTGGAGGTAGAGGGGCGGTCTAAGCAATGAAGCGCCATCGCCGAGAACGCGACCCGAACGCGGGCAGACACGTGAGGACAGACGTCGTTGACGGTTTGTGTTAGTTTTGAGAATTTCTTCGTTCGTTTCTGGAAGCTATTCATTACTTAGTGCAGTTGGTTTATTTTTTCAGTTACTGTTTTTTAAAGTAAAAATATGAATTACTGGGTGTTGCCCGCTCTTATATTAACGTATAGCCGAAGCTACTGAACCTGGAATCTTGAAATATGCAGGCAACAACTAGTAATCCATATGATATAAAAACTTATCGCGAGACTTTCCTATGTGAGTAATGAACAAGATTTCAATATAAGACATACATGATTCTAAGAAACAACAGCTTTTGTATCATATAAATTGTGTAATGTAATAAATTGATGGATTGGATTTAGTTTTGTTCATTTTTATCTTTCACAACATGCAAATAACAGCTGATTTTAGAAAATATTTTTTACTCTTAATTCATTCAATAATATTGATAATTCCAATGATAAGTGGCAACTAATCAAGATAGACAACTGTTAAAACTTTTTCAACAACGTAAAAATAAATGAAGATAATTTTTTGAGCGAAAACAGCAGGTCGAAAGAAAAAAATTACAGATTTGCTCAGAAAGGAATGAGGATTTAAAAAACAAAATGTTAAGTTTAAGAAAAAGTAGTCAACGTATCACTCTTTTCTTCAAAATTATTTAGTACTAATCCCAATCCCACTTGAAATTAAATCAAATCCATTAAACATATTACATAATTCATATGATATAAGCTTTTCGCGAGATTCACCTGTGTAAGTAGGTAATAAACAAGAATTCAATATATTCCTAAATGATTCTAAGAAACAGCAGCTTTTCTATCATATAAATTGTGTAATGTAATAAATTGATGAGTTGGATTTAGTTTTGTTTACTTTCTTCTTTTCCAACATGCATAAAAAAGCTTATTTTTGAAAACGTTTTTCACTCTTGATTTGTTCAATAATATTGACAATTAGTCTAGATAGACAACTGTCAAAATAAATCAAGTTTTTTTTAATGAGAAAACCGTTGGCCGAACGAAAAAATAACAGATTTGCTCAGAATGGGATGAAAATTTTAAAAATAAATTTTAGTTTGAGAAAAAGTAGTCCACATATAGCTTTACTCTTTTGAATGATTTAGTGCAAATCCCAAACGGATGCCACTAGTAACAAACAAAAGTATGTTGTGTAACAAAAGTGTCTTTTAATGCATACCTATAAGAAGCGTACTATGTTTCAAAAAAATATCTATAACCAATGTTATTATAACATTATTTTTTGCAAAATGTTACACCCTTTAGTGTAGTTCAAATTTGACACCTTTAGGATCTATGGATTGCTTCATGGCAAAATACAATATCTAACTGACATAGAAACGAAAAATCAGATGTATGCACATTTGTACTTACCATGTTTGGGCGCATCTTCAGAGCGAGTCTATTAATCATTCATTGATTTCTATGACATAGCACACAGTATGGGTTCCGGAGATATAGCATAATAGGGAAGGTCGCTATAAAACACGACACGACAGGAGCGAAGCAACTGCAAAACTTAAGGTACGTACTATAAGGCGCGGTTCCCACTGTAGTGATATAAGCGATGCAACAGCTGTTTCGATAAGCAACCCGATCCTGATTTGACACCGATCACTCATAATCGTGCATACATAATGGAAGCAAATCGAGTGCGCACTGGAGCGATCGCGATACAATACCGATAATTATCGGAGTCGCGTCGGTGAGGGGGACACAGCTGCCGGGTCGCTTGAGCGAAAGAAAGGCGCAATATCGTACGACACGTTCATGTCGGGTCAGCAAGAAGACGTGCAATCCTCTATTTCCTTCGTGAAATTCGTGGAGCAGAACCCGTACTTTTCCAGTCCCCTTGACACCAATCTCAATAAAACATGGTGACTATTTGAGCTCATTCTATAAAACTCTCTAAATTTCTGTTCATGTTGATAGAGCTTACGGGAAATCACTGCCGAACTGTGTTTAATATTAAACATTATATGGGTGTATCCAGTATTTTCTATATTCCCGTTTCCTCTTTTGCAAGTACCGGTAAGTAAAAACAACGTCCTCCTCTAAGAAGCTCATGACGACTGATGAAAACAACTGCTCCGTTGCTTATCATATAGGCTATCGTATCGCTCCAGTGCGCACTGGAGTGTTGCGAGTATAAAACTTGCATCGGGCGATAAAAGATTGCTCATGTTACATCGCTTATCGTATCGCTCCAGTGGGAACCGCGCCTAAGACAACTAAACAAATATGAACATCGTCGTCTGGGTAGGATGACGTCACACGCCGGACAAAGTTATTCTTGCCGACGCAATTTCAACTGCCCATAACTTTCTCATTTCTAAAGATATTTAGATAATTCGTTCATAGTTTTTTTCCCTATGTTACCTAAATCTTTAAAACTTCTTCAAATCTCAGTTTTAATTTTTTTTTGCCGTTTCAAACAAATTACCAATTTTTAATATACTGTGTTTAGGCACGGAGCAGCTAAATGTTCAAATCGAATTTTTTTTTCTAAAAAATTGACCCAAATTGGTTTATCGTTGACAGATTACCTTTATTTTGAAGAGTCCACCAAATATGATTTCATTTCAAGTACAATTAAGTAGATTACAAGGAATTAGATTGACTATTTCTATCTCCTTTGCTTAAATAAAGAAAATAAATTTGATAATACTTAACAATTTCAGAACAGAAACTCCTTACCTTCACTCTCTGTGATTCATCATTTTACAGTTCTGTGAAATCTCATTGGCAGCAATGCATTGGTCAGAACAAGAAATTCTGCCAAACTTAATGTTTTGTGTCAATCATGTCTGACTATCTGTTGAGTTCAATTTTCAAATTCATTGTTTCATATTATTCGTGCATTAGGTTGGCTGAAAAGTTCGTAGACTAACACACAGATGGCGCTACTAGTATTAAATACATTTAACCGTAACCTTCAAAAGACACGTGTATGAATTTCACAGCTGTCGGATTATTAGTTTGTAGGATACAACATTTTGAAAGAAGCAAGGTTCGGCTTGACAAACATTATTCGGACTTTGCACCGGAAAAATCAACCGTTGAAAAGTGGTTTGCTGTGTATAAGTGAAATGAGCACCGAGGACGATGCACGCAGTGGACACCCCAAAAAGGCTATTACCGACGAAAACATCAAAAAAGTTGACGGAATAATTTTGGATAACCGCAAAGTGGAGTTGATCGAGATAACTGAGGCTCTAAAGATATCAAAGGAACTTGTTGGACATATCATTGGGCATTGGGTATGCGAAAGCTTTGTTCAAAGTGGGTGCCGCGCGAGGTCACAATCGACCAAAAACAACAACGAATTGATGATTTTGAGCAGTATTTGTAGCTGTTCAACCATAAAAAACCCAAATTTGAGCATCGATTTGTGACATTTCACACCAGAATCAAAACAATCGTCATCTGAGTGTACTGCACCTGGTGAACCGACTTCAGAGCGTGCAAAGACGCAACAGTCGGCTGACAAGGTTATGGTATCTGTATATTGGGATGTGAAAAACCATCAACAGCGACTATAACATAGCGTTATTGGTGCCTTTGAAGGACTAAATCGCGGACTGACCGTTTCACAATTAAATGAAATCGATGGCAAACTTGCATGAATTGGGCTTTGAATTGCTTCCGCGTCCACCGTATTCTCCAGATCTGGCCCCCAGCTACTTTTTCCTGTTCTCAGACCTTGAGAGAATGCTCGCTGAAAAGAAATTTAGCGCCGAAGGAGAGTTAATCGTCGAAACTGAGACCTATTTTGAGGCTAAAGACTAATTGTACTATAAAAATGAGATTGGAAAATTGTATGACCGCCATAAAATCAAATGAAACCAAATATTATCAAAACATTTTTCCTATGTTATCCTACGAAGTTTTCAGCCTAACAGGTCCTCCCGCTACAACTAAAATCCCTCGCAATAACGCTGCGTCAAAACATTGCAGAAACTCTGCAAAAAGGGTCATAAGATTTACGAAATCTTTTAGATTATGAGCGAAGAAACGGTTTTACGACCATTTACGTGGTTTATGTGGGCGTAATAATTGTTGTCTGAAACAAGAACAAATCTCGTCTTCCAGTGAACATGGACATGTCGCTCTTTCATTTTCAAGGTTACACCGCTTTATGCGGCCGAAAAGAAAGCCTCGACCCAAGAAGTGAAACATGATACTGAATATTCGAGTTCGACCAACGATTCGTGTAACTAAATTGTCTGAAACATTTATCAAAATATTATTACATCTGTTTCCATTTTGAGTGTTGTAATGTAATAGAAAACATCAATGTTTCTATTTAATGTAGATGATTTTGAACCGTTTTCAACATTTCTATCAAAGTTTGGGGTCTTTACTTAGGGTGATAGGTTTAAGGTGGATAATAGTGCATGAAGGAAGGTCAGTAGTGGAAATAAATTATGGAATATGTAACAACTCAGAAGCAGATATAAAAAAATTAATAACTGCCCACTTTTTGGTCAATATAGAACTCTGGTCAAAGGTTGAAGATGATAGCTTTAGAAGAAGTAATCATTTTCTTCAAATTTTAGATAACGGGGAAAGAAAGCAGAGAAAACAAGAAGATGAAGCTAGATCTGAAAAAAAGCAAAAACAAAGTGAACAGAGTAAAGCATTTCATTAGTTCGGACTGCCATTGTCTTATAAGATATAAATTAATTTGAAATTCCTAAAAGAATTTGTAGGACATTAAAAAAGTTTGCTGAAAAATAACAATTATATTAAGCGAAAAAACTGAAATAACAATGAAAAAAAATACAAGCAACAACCAAAAATCAAAAAAATTGAACTATTAACACGAGATGAAAATTAAAAAATGATTAACAAGAAATGAAAATTTAAAATCTGGGAACACTCTCTGTAGCAGCCTCACGAAAACCAAGCCACCAAACGCAATTCCAAGAATTGCAGTTAGTGGATACCCTGTGAATGCGGAGAATCATACATCTGTGAAACTAAGAGGCCATTAAAAGTTGCCGAACACAAGAAACACACACAGCGATGAGAAACCAGCAAATTAGGAATAGCAGAGCATGTTTGGACTCATCAACATAACATCAAGTGGGCTCAAGCTGAAATCATCCACAAGGAGGAACACTGGTTTAAGACAAAATCCAAAGAAGCCGCATATATGTTGTCCAACAACGCATTCAGCCAAGCTAGGGTAGAGATACGCAACATATGGAAACCTGTGATCAAGCGGAACACGACGAACTCCCGCTAAAAACGATGAAGCGGAGAGAGGAAATAGGGGATAGGTGATAGCACTCGAATGACCTATGAATAGTCAGATCTCTGAGGAATAAGTCCAGTTATCACCCGAAGACGATTGTGGATACCAACAATCTAAACGTCGTGAAGTAACTTTGCTTGGAATCTTTAAATTTTTTTTTTGTTAGTAAATATTCATTTAATAGTTCAATTTTTTATTGTTGCTTGGATTTTATTTTATTGTAATTTAAGTTTATTTACTTGATATAATTGTTATTTTTCAGCTAATCTTTAAAATTTTTATAGATTCTTTCAAGCATTTCAAATCAATTTATATCATATTAGACAATGGAAGTCCGAACTAATGAAATGCACCATGAAACATTGTCAACCACCTTCAAACAAAGAGTAAAGCAATTTATTGAAGAAAAGGAATAGAAATGGAAACACTACTTCCTAATCAGAACAATTAAAAGACCTGAGAAATATGAAGGAAACGGAGAGGAAAATTTTGGGAAGGAATGAAAACTGTCGCCAGTCACAACTCTTATAGTTTAGCAAAGTAGTCCAACCCGTGTTAGGAATCACACGTTAAAAGGTAAGTCCTTAGCTCGCACAAGTTTCGACTTTTGGGAGTTGCCGGTCGTTGGGGGCGACAGTTGATTTACGGCAAAACAGATTTTATCAGATTCAACCTTACTTGAAAAGAACCGTAAATCATCTGAGAGTGGAAGAAAACATACGATCGAATGAAATGAAAGTAGCCGTGATTAAATATGTAAAGAAAAGAGAATAAGATCACTAGAGATATACAGAAGGAATTAGCAATCAATAAATGAAAACATTGAAGGACGAGGAACCAGAAAAACAGCAAATGGGAATCAAACCACTTGTAGATGAATCACCTTAACTGATCTAGTATAGCAAATGACTTCCGAAGAACCCTGAAAAAAAAAGGCCGTCCTGAATTACATTTAGGACAAGAAACCAAATGTAAAGCAAACTGAACGGTTTTTAATAAGATAAGTAAAGAATAAAGCTACAGAAAATCGAAAAGTACCCTATATATCAAGTCCCCTAATTTTTACAATAATTCTGGACGGAGAGATAAAGCAAACTATGAAGAAGAAAACATGAGTCGCTGAAAAATAAAAATTATAGACATTTGTCATTTCAATACTGGCTGAAGGTTAGGTAAGTGAAAAAACTGAAAATATACAGTGAAGTTATAAAAATGGGAAAAATGAAGATTGAAAGGAAATAAATAAAAACAATGATAATGGACATAGACGAAAAACGGCACAAAATGAAAATCAGCAACGAAGAGTAGGTAACAAGTGCTAATGTATTCAAATACCTAGGTTTGTTTATATTATAAGACAGGAAAAAGAAAAAAAAATTGACAACTGTACGGAAAAGTTAATATCAGAACAAGAATTCTTTCTTAGGAAACATACAAACATAAAGAGAAGAAAATCCGGGCTAGTAGGCCGTGGTCGACTGCAACCTGAAGTGCCAAACGTTTCGTCTGCTACTGCGGTATCACTAATGATGTATGCCGCAGTAGCAGACGAAACGTTCTGTACTTCAGGGGTTCCATTCGGCCACAGCCTACCAGACTAGATTTTTTTCTCTTTAATTGTGACTCCGATCGTAAAAACCTAGTTTCTTATAATGTCCAGGTTTTCGAGAAAATAATCGTACCAGAATGTTGGCAAACAAAAATTTACAAGAAAACAAAAATTGACAAAACTAGAAAGAATTAGGGCAAAAATCGACATCATCAAGTCAAAATTTCGAATAACGTTGTGGATACATCTGGGACTAAGGATTCAACCATCAAAGTGTTATTACGGGATTTCATTGAAAATGAAAAGAAAATAAAAATCTTTGGAAACACTCAGCTTCATAGCCTATAAGTAGAGGCTAGATTCCATTCTTCATATCAAGCATAACTTTTTTCGCCCAATTTCACAATCGGGACTTCAGTTTTTTGAGGAAATTGTCTTAAAAATCGTAAAAGGTTATCGAGAATTTCAGTTCCGCATTGAGTCATTACTGAAAAATAAATATCATCATTAAATTCAGCGCGACTTATTCAACCAACACCCTTGGACAAAACACGCAGATCAAACAGCAAAAGTTCATCATTATCAGTCAAGAAAAACAAAGGTTATTATTATATCTCGACATTAACTGATGACCGACCCAGTTTTCTTCTTCCATATATAACGGATTACTGGTACGCAGCAATACGACATTAACAAGTCAAGCATATGTCTGCGAACTGACACCATGTCTATGTAAATTATCATTCTAGAAGTTCTAATCGTCTTGTGTAGCACTCAATACGATTTTGCAAGGCCTGCAGACAAGGTCCTTCGTAATTATCCTATAAAAGCGATGGAAGTGCATCAAGCATTAACGTTTAAACGATGATGACTCTAAATGATTGTTGATTCGATTAGACGATCGAAGACGAGATTAGATTTATGACGATTCCGAAGGTTGAACTTACAATTTTAGGTTAAGGAGCCCAGCTTTTATTGACTTATATTATCGATAGTTTGCAGTAAGAGCAGAGTTGAATTGATTGCGATTTATGTTGCAGTGTTTCTAGAAACCACAGGCTCGAACTTACTCGGGATATCAAAATATAGAATTATAAACCACTGATTTTCCAAAGGACATGAATGAATAGAATTGTCATTATTCATCATCATTATAACTTCTCATATAATATCCAGTTTGAAACAACTACGTTCAACATTATTATTGTACAAATTTACTAGATTAATAATTGAGAGAAATAGTTCTCTTTCAATAAATGTCATTTCGAAAATGGAAAGTTATAATTATTACGTATAAAACCAAACAAAGGGCTGTTCGAAATTGGACCTTTGTCGCTATTCATAGAACCCATTCCATACTTTTCAATTCCCAAGGCGTACCGGTCTCAACAATTTTAAAAAATTTTCACTTATTCTATGGTTGTTCTCTAGTGCCACACTAGCTTTCTCCGGTCTATGAAACCGAACATACGAAACATGTTCCATTCAATATATTCCTAAATGATTCTAAGAAACAGCAGCTTTTCTATCATATAAATTGTGTAATGTAATAAATTGATGAGTTGGATTTAGTTTTGTTTACTTTCTTCTTTTCCAACATGCATAAAAAAGCTTATTTTTGAAAATGTTTTTCACTCTNAATCCTCTATTCATGAGGTAGAAACTCAAATTGATACAGAAGTTAATACAGCTTCACTACTTGACGGATCTCTTGCATTATGCTTCCTGCTTGACAGTGATTGAACGAGAGAATCCTGGATACAATAATTCTACATGTTAATGAGGAATTACCAAATTGCTTCAACTCCCTCAGGCTTTATTATATACCTGATTTTTGCCTTCTGTCGCGTTACGTGAAAAATTACGGAATCTTCCTAGAAGCATCGTCTTGTATATGTACTTTTATGTATCTGTCGCTCATTACCAATTTCGCGGCGTCTTCAAATTATGTCGCCAGGAACTACAGAAAGCTAATCAAGGCGATCGAAATTGTTTTGTCCCAATTCTACATGCAGTATATAGTACGCGTTCTCTAGGTTTCTAACACGGTGGAGCAATAGCCCAACGTTTTTTTAAATGTATATATGTGTAAATAAAATATTCAACACTTCAATACCTACTAGTTTGTGCATGAAGATGTTAAATAAATGACCGATCTATTTCAAAAGTTTTTGTTTCAAGCTGACAAGAAATATTCAGGCAGTTGTCGCGCGACAAAAATCGTATGCATAGAAGAGGTCTTAGACTTCTTTCTTAGTGGCCAGATGGTCGGATTTGAGATATCCACAGAGTTTCAAACCACTCCATATATATGTTGGCTATAACTGGTGAAAGTGGCGATCCCATTGACAGTCCCTCATCTTGCCCTTCAGTTGGAAATAGCAGTTTAGTACACAGCATCCTAGTTATTCCATAATTACTTCTACAGGTAGGTTCGTTCTATCTTTCACGTAACCGACTTCGGATAGTTTTCTCTGTATGATTTGAAGTGCTTCTTCGACAGGAACGTTGGTGTATGTAGAGACTTTCCACGTCAAAACTGATCATTTGACCCTGCTCTTTAACTTCGATTGCCCCTAGTAAATTCACAGAATGTCTTGAATTCTTCACAAAAGTCATTTTGTAGAATTTACTTTTCAAAAGACGTTTCGTTAAATTACTTCGCTTGAAATCTTTTAATTTTTATTTCATTGCAATTGTTCAATTTTCAATTTTTCGCTTGATTTTTATTTTATTGTAATTTCTTTCCAGGGTTTTTTTTTGCTCAATACAATTGTTATTTTCAGCTACTTTTTTAAATTACCATTTTCATTTGTTATTTCAGAGAATTCAAATCTTTCAAGCCAAATTACTTGACGACGTTTCGATTGTTAGTATCCACAATCGCCTTCGGGTAATGACTGACCATTTTCAATTTTTCGCTTGATTTTTATTTTATTGTAATTTCTTTCCAGGGTTTTTTTGCTCAATACAATTGTTATTTTCAGCTACTTTTTTAAATTACCATTTTCATTTGTTATTTAAGAGAATTCAAATCATATCCTATAAGACAATGGAGGTCCGAACTAATGAAATTCACCATGAAACATTATCAACCACTTTCAAACAAACTGTAGAACTGATGATGAGCATGCCAGTCAATTCATATTGCCGTTTTCAAAAATGTCAGGAAGTTCGAAAACAGACTTTGTCACTATGTTTAGAGCGCTATGAAACTTTTCGATCAGTTTATAAGGTAGAGAGCAAGTTATATCATGCATTTTATTTAATAATTTTTGCCTCGCAAACTGTAAGTTGTTTAGTGAAAGTAAAAGAAGAAACAAAGCAAAAATTAAACCACTTTCTTTCTGCTAATTCAGGTGTTGGAACGGTGCCATATGATCTTTTTATTGAAAAGAAACTATCTTAATCGGTTGCAAAACTGTTTCTCAGTCAAGAAGCCGAAGGTTGCCTACTTAGTAAATTCAGTCACGTCGCATCGCTTACAGTTTTCATTTTGGAGATTCTTTCAGATTTGTATCTGGCAAATAAATCGGTGTTACTTGATACATAGAATTTACGTGTAAATAAATCCGATGAAACGAAAAGACCCAAGTGAATGTGTCATCCTGCGACGAAACGCGGCGAACATATAAAAATGCGGGTCTGGCAAGGTTAATTTATCGAAAAGAATGCAGTGGAAAGTGGTTTTGACAATGTGCCAAGAAGGGAAGGAAGGAAGCACCCAACAATGAAAGTGAACAAGCACAAATTTGCCACAAGTAAACAACAAATTATTTATATCCTGATCAAATTACCTAAACCTCTATAATTCTTATATACCTGAGGTACCTCTTCAATTATGATCACCTGAAGCATATTACCTCACTTCTACATCAATGATAATACTTTCTAGGATTTTTAAGAAACCAAGTTCATATAATAGTGATCTATTCAAATCCAGGTGATCATTCATTAGAATGTTTGAATTTTTAAGTTTATTAATTTCCATTGCTTCCAAATGATTCAGTTTCAAACCTTAATTTTTTACAAGTAAACTTTCGAACTATTCGTTAAAGATATGATTTTTTTTTATAAGATGACTCGAATATGTTGAACTTAGTACTGAATCACGAATCCGACTCTTTTTGAGGGCGTCACTCATTATTGTTCATCGAAGACGAGTATTACCGTTTTTTTAAGGCAATATATTTGAACATGATAATGAGTTTGTCATGACAAACAAGTCAACTATTGAATGACAACTCTGGAGTTGAACAGTGGCATGGGTTAGACTTTCGATGAGAAATGGATGTTTTGTGACAACTTTCGTAATTCATTTTGGACCGTGCTGAAAATCGCGAATTAAAAGATAGTTAATTCTTATCCCATACAAATTACTAAGGGATATCACTTGTAGGGGGACAATAACTGGTTAACAAAAAACACTAACTTTGTATCGTGTTATATCAAATATAAAGAAAGACGTGAATCCTTTTTTCCTAATTAGTTCATTATCAAATATGAAAATACACATAATATATACTTATAAAAAACGGATCAATCTATCACATTTGTAAATGAACAAACTGAACAGGAAGCACAAATAATATTGACAACATTTTTCCCTCACCAGAATTCTGTTTCACGATGCCTGTTTCGATAACAAATACAGCATTTTTGTTCTGGTGAAGGAAACGTGGTTTTCAATAAATTTATTTCACGCCACAGAGGTTCCAGATTCTACTTATCCACAAAGCACGAAACGTAACAAATTTTTAAAATTTCAAAAACATCAGCAGATCAGGCATTTTTTCTAAAATTGAAAAAAAACTGAGTATGAAACTAAAAAATATTATTTTACAACTTTTATATAGTACAATGACATGTTCAATCCTCCGGCATCTCTCCTTGTGTTTGCATTTTCAAGTTTAAGTATGTAAATCATTTCTCTGAAGAACTACTTTTGAAAGAGATGGTATATTCTGAAATACCTTGTTATTTGTAGTTTCAGTGTAGCAGAAATAAATCTGTACCGCATCAGAAAGTGTTATTGAAACATGCCACTCAGTTGGAGTAACTGTCATACTATTATTTATGTAAGAGTATAACTATAGCCAAACAAATTATGTTTTTGAATCCAATATCAGATATAACACTGGTTAAGTTAATATCTTCGTATAAAACATTCGATAGAATGATCGTTTTTTATGTGTTAAGCCTTCAAAATCTTGGTTGTTGATTCTTGTAAATGTCAAACACTCTGTGGGTTGAAAATATTATTTAGAACATCTAGATAACAAATTTCCTCGGTTTCAAACATTAAACATTCTCTTTAGACTTGAAGAGGAAAAGTTTTCATTATCGGAGTTCTGTGGACGTGCCGTTGCAATCTACTTTATATTACGTGATGGGATTTCATTGCAAAAACCATCTTCTAATTCAACGACTTGAATTACAATTACAATCCGATATCCGGTTCCTAGGAACTTAACGGCTCTCGATAGACAACTTTGTTTTATGTATACGCGAATTATTTGATTATACAATTGATTTGTACATTGTAAAGGTTCATAATGCTTTCGATTTCTCAGGCTGCGACTTACAAGGTCTTTTCTGTACATCACTCTACTTCAAAACTATTCCAATCTCAGAAATTAAAATTTTATCGGTTTTGGCGGCAGCCAGTTCTTTCATGTTATTATACAAAACCTAACCCAATTATCATCCGAAGATGTATGTGGAGATTAAAAATCGAAACGTCGTAAAGTATCTTGGTTTCACATATTTCTTATTTTATTGCATCATTTATCTTCGTTACTTCATATTCATTTATTTTATTTTTATTGTTTGCAAAAAATTAACATTCCACTTATTGTTTAGCCTTTGTATCAATTCATTTTCAATTCAGATCACAAGAAATTCTTTTTTTTACAAATTATTATACAAAACCTAACCCAATTATCATCCGAAGATGTATGTGGAGATTAAAAATCGAAACGTCGTAAAATATCTTGGTTTCACATATTTCTTATTTTATTGCATCATTTATCTTCGTTACTTCATATTCATTTATTTTATTTTTATTGTTTGCAAAAAATCAACATTCCACTTATTGTTTAGCCTTTGTATCAATTCATTTTCAATTCAGATCACAAGAAATTCTTTTTTTTACAAATCAGCGTTTTCACATTTCCCATTTGCACATACTCTTTGTTTATTCATTTTTTCTCATATTTGATATTTTCTACTTTTTGAGTAACTCATCCGAATAATTTAGTTTCGTTATTTTTAGTAAAGATTCAATCAATTTTTGTTTGATTTTTTCTTCTATAGTTTTCAAATTAATCAACTTACTCCGAAATAACGGACACCAAAATATTGTTGAATTCTGATTCACGTGGAGCTGCACAGGGCCTCGAAGGAATCAACTGATTTTTGCCATCAAAATTTGCTACTTCTTGGGAAGTATCTACTTTTTTCATGAGTTTCATCTTCGGATCCACTGTTAGATCAAAACTAGTGAAATTATTTGTACTCGATATTCTGAAGCACAACTCCGCTTTTCCAGGGCAAACCACCAGTATTAGTTAATATCACACGAATACGTTCAATCAATTGCACATTCACTTTCGTATGTTTCTTGTTTACTATACCAATAATGAAACAATATCGTTGTTGTTGTCATCAAAGTCGGCGTCGCTGAGGTGTAAACTATGCGACTCAAATAAGTAATAGGCATGATGATACATTTTAAAATACCTTTTTTTTTAATGTAGCATACATCTAATATGTATGTAACGCACATTATTGGTATGCGGTCTCTCTGTTCAAAAACACTTCAATAGAACCACATAGAGTATTTGTCCATGTTATAAAACAACAAAATGTAACTACGAATTCGAAAATTTATTGAAGTGATAATTTCTAAGTAACGGCGCCAATTTGTCTGACCTCCCTTTCGCATTCGTCAGCGGAAGGCATGCTCCTCCTCTCTCGTCGGACATACGTTCAGTGTTTAGTGTGCGTTAGATATATATTGTTGATAGTATTATAAAAAATCTAACCAGCAAGCACGTAATATTCTTTTATCATGTGAATCGTGGCTTGAAAATGATGATACAAATGATGATACTAGTTTTGTGAGGATCACTTCATTGAGGTTATACTTGTTTTAGTTTCAAGTTATATAATTCAAATTCACCTCCTTCCAGCTGCGAAATGATATAAAAAATTACATATGAGTAGTAACATTTGATGGGATGTATATCTACCTATGAAACTAACAAAAAGAAACCACACCAGAAAGTGAAAACTGTCATTAGATGTTGAATTTATGGGTGTAAAGAAGTGTTTAATTGATAGGTGTGCACATTTACAGGTTAGTGCTTGCATAGTACGAGTATGAGATATTTTAATAAAAGTAGATATTATATGTGAAAGTAATTGAGGTTTTCTTTTACTGCAAGTTACCTAACCACAAAAATAACCTAGGACTTCGGTGTCTGAACAGGATTATCTGATAAACTACAATTAATACAAAAAACTGTAAATAAAAGATGATGTACATACAAGAAAGTTTCAACATTTCGAAATTCGTATTATCAATGTTTCCACCTCAACAAATCTATTCTGGCCAAATTAAAGCTAGGTATTCACCTCAAATTTTACTATCATCCTTTATGATTCTTGGATTCTTTATTGTTCTCACTAAACCGCAAGCAAATAAGTTAAATATCTAAATGACTCAGAAATTAAAACAAAGTTGGAGGAACATAGTCCATACATTTCATATACACCGCCATATTCACTGAGGCGTGACTCAATCTGATTGGTGTTCTTGTTTACATGGTCAATTGCAGTATTTTATATTTTTATTTTATTGAAAATCTTCATTATCTGAAAATATTCTACAAAACTGAGTTTTATTAAACACTATTTTTTTCGTTAAATCATACCTATCATCATTCCTTTCACTGATGTCGAATCAGACACTAATGAATACGTTGATAATAGGAATAAAATAAAAGGGGTAACTGAAAAAATCGAAATATCTAGAAAAAAACTCGATATATTTCTTGTGGCAAGTGAAACGGGCATCATTTTCTATTCGACATAGTAGATCAATACGAACCTGAACAGAAGAAAAATGTAAGCTAACACTTGCATTAACGACGGACCTGCATCTTGCATTCCGAACATTCACCGAAGATCTATTTATAATATGAATCGGTTGTTGCGGATTCGTTTTTAGACAGTCTCGAGAGGTGAAGAGACCAAAGGAGGACTCGTCGATCTTGGTCTGTGGTGGTACAAGTCTACCTAGTCGATTTTTCAAGTGTCATTCTATATTTGAAACAATATATCCTATAGCGTTCGTTAAACAGCCGACGGCATTTTGATATTTGATTTATTTGCTGTATACAGTGTGAACCACCCAAATGAAAAATATTCTGTAACTTTTTTATGACAAAAAAATTCAGAAACATGGTAACTATACAGGCAGTTTCTTTTAAAAATCTGTTTTTCCGTTAATCAGCTGTCGCACCCCTATGAACGACAACCCTCAGAAGTCAAAACTTGTGCGAGCTAAGGATTAACGAGGTCTTACCTTTAAACGTGTGATTCCTAACACGGATTGGACGATAGCAAGTGAAAATCGATCGTTCAGACTAGGGCTTGAACCACCGACCAACACGGCAGTCACTTCGAGTGAGTGAACAAAGCACCCACGTCGAACCGCCTGGCTACTGACCGAATCATGTGGTAACATTGCTATATTCTAAACCGTAACAGTTACGAAGACGATTAAATGGGAAAAAAAGGTAACTGTCATCGGGAACAATACAATGGTCGAAGAAAATTTATGGGGACTCTCGCCCTTCTCGAGTTAGACGGGGAAAATCAAAAATGCTCTTTTTCGTTTTTTTCGAATGGAATTGTTATTTCGGAGAATATCAAAAAATGGAATGATAAATATGATAATGATAAATATTCGACAAAACGTCTCATGTCAATATGGCCACCACCACCTTTTTTATTACAGATATTGATAAAGCGATGAATTCACAATCCAAGAGTATATCACATTTGATATTTTTACAGCGTTTCATTTGAAATAACTACCATCATCAGTGACAACAATAAAACAGAAAAACAATTTATTTTATCATGAACTTTTGGGTGTTGAAAAAACTTTATCCTTTATGTATCCTTAGACAAAAAATCTAAAGGAGTAAAATCTGGGGATAGAGCTGGCCAGTTAATTGATCCATTGTTTCCAATCCACCCAAATGTTCCCCTACTATTGCTGCTTTATGGGGAGGACCGCCGTCCTGTTGAAAATATTGTATTTTATGTCGGATATTCAGTGGCAATTTATTTAAGTAGCCATCGAACTCATTGAATAGAAAATGAAGGTACATTTCACCGTTCAAATGATCATCGTAAAAGAAAGGGCCAAGGATGTTTGTTCCCACAATTCCAAACCAAATATTTATTCCGAACCTTTCCTGAAAATTGGTTTCCCTATGTATATGTTCATTTGTATTATTCCACCTATATAATAGATATTTCTGTTGAACCAACCATTGTTGGTGAATTTTGATTCTTCCGTCCATATTATTTTTTTTTTTACAAATATTTTCAACTTCCCTATTTCTACGTTTTAACCACTTCGCTAATCGTACTCTCCTTCCGTAATCCCTTTCATTGAGGTGATGAACTTTGCGTATCCTGTAGCATTTATATTTGTTTTTTTTTCAAAATAGTTCTGGTGGATTTTACAGAAATCCCCATTTCGTGGGCATTTTTTTTCTAATCGTATAAACATTTGGATGTTCGGAATACGACGATTCGGGTATAGCTCAACATACATATTCATTGCCAAAAAAAGATTTCTATTTTATTTTGCATAACTGAATAGCATATCAGTCCTTTTATCATTAGAATACATCTTTGATATGTTCATAAACGTTAATGTTAAATGAATTGAGATGCTATTATTTGATCATACCAAATTATACAACAATCGAATTTTGACCAAAAACTAATATTTTCGTTACTTCTAGGATTCAGAATTATTTTTATTTAACAGTTACATTTCAAACTGTTAAGTGGTTATTCAAATCGAGGAGCGCCTGCCCGGTACTGACAATGCCCATATAAATTCTCTTCTAAATGAATTCCTTTCTTTATTAAACCTGTGGGATAACTGAGTCACCTGATTTATATTTCGAATTAATGTAATTATCAATCGATTCGACTGTCTATGATGTTTGCCCACAGGTTACACATTTGGTTCGTTTCTTCTCTATTCATTATTGATTTTTGGGAAAGTCAATGCGTAGAACTCAATATTGCGCCATGAAACTTGACCATTGTCTTCCGTGAGTAACTTATGATTTTATTGTATTAGGTTGTTTCAAAATTCCGTTCAAATGTCATGTGTTTTTGTAGCTCCATATGTCAATAAATATTTATTCTACTTTGTCGTGGTTTATACAGATCGATAGAGAATACTGTACTCTGAACATCGATGCTGTCAATTTCTTTCCAACTTTTGATATTTTTACTCTTTTCAGCTTATTACTATATGATGTCGTTCATTGATTTCCGGCCAATTTTTCTCTACGAATTCAAATTGAACTAAAACGCTGCCGAAACAGCCCAATTATTCTGGCAATGATGGTGTTATTGACATTTATCCTCGAAGATGGGCCCCGAAGTGGTCGACCTACATTAATCCAGGACGAGGATTAGAAGACCCTGGTGGGATGGAAGAAGAACTGGGCGTCAGCTCCCATTGAAAAAGTCAAATAGTTTGAAAAGTGGGTGCCCCACGATTTAAACGATCGACAGAAATTGTCACAATTCGAGGTCTGCTCTTCTTTGCTTTTGCGCAACCAAAATGACCCTTTTCTGGCCTGGATCTTCACGTGTGATGAAAAGTGGATCCTCTACGACAACAGGAGACGTTCAGGACAGTGGTTGGACACCGATGAGCCACCCAGGAACTTCCCAATGGCGAAAACCCCACCAGAAAACGACCATGGTTACTGTATGGTTGTCGACGGCTGGTGTGATTCACTATAATTTTCTCCAACCGGGCCAAACCTTTCTGCAGAGTCCTATTGTGACGAAACCGACAAAATGTAACGAAAATCGAGTAAGCAGTAGCCAACACTGGTAGAAAAAAGAGGTCTGATAATGCTCCACGATGCTTCTACTTCCGTATGTTCCGAAGAAAGGAAAAAGCAATTGATTTCAAAATGAACTCTGCATAAAGACTTGTAGATCATGCAAAGAAGTAACTTTCAGACACAAACTGGAAAAAAGTCTTCTCGAAACTTTTTTTGTATACAGATTGAGAAGTATACAACCAAAATCTTTCATTATAAAAAATGTTTGCTTCAAATAACGGTTTTTATTTTCTTCTTAACGTAAAAGTGTTGTTTTGAATGCAACATCTAATTGAGTTAAATCTATTACAACTCAAAGGCTTGTCAAAAATTCATAATTACATATTTCAAAATATGTATAGCAAGTATTGAAAAAACTAGTGTTCGTATTTGATCAGCCTGCTATCAGTAGGTACGGTTTATAGCCCTAACCAGCTCATCTTAATGTGTTCATGAAGAATTCTTCCTTTAATGTTGGTGAACGCACAATTAATGATTATTTTACAAATATTACATCGAAATATTTTCCTCTCTTTTGTTCGCTACCTGTATTATCTCAGATGACAAGTCCTAGATCCTTCGCCAAAATAGTCAATGTAGATACACATCTCTAAATTTATTAGGGTGGCCTACATAAAACCTTTAACTGCAATGTTATTAGGATTTCAGGGATACAAATTTGATTTTATAACATTTTACAAAAGGCTAAAAATACTGACTCGATATTCTTCCAATTCTTTGACACAAATCTATCAAGAAGGCTGGTAGTGTTCTTAAGATTTCACTTTTCAGGTAACCTAAAAAAACCGAGCTGAAGCTAGGCAAATCTGGTGATCCCGAAGGTCATTCAATATTGTTTTTTTTCAGAATCCGGCGCCGTGGATTATAAACATAGGTGCCGTGGAAAATAAAGATAAAATTCATTTGATGTTTCGAAACGATGGTGCTCCTCCTCCGCGTTGTTTGTTCCTCGACGTTTTGACCAATATTTTCCACAGCATAGGATTGGAATTGACAGCATTCAATAGCCTCCACGGAAACCAGATTTGCTACTTATTGATTTATATTTGTGGGAATACCTGAAGAGTAAAATCTATAGAAGACAACCAAAAAAAAGGAGAGAAAGGAACTGTCCAACAAGTACCGTCGAATCACTGCAGAAACGCTTTGGTTTCATCATCACTTTCAATATTTCATTAAAGAATGTAAATTCTCAAACGCAACTTTACACAACCCTATTGATTGAAATTAAAAAATGCGTGGTCTTTAAGGCAACATCTGTTTTTTTTGTATCATGTCGCCTTTTGTCTAGTCTATTTCATTTAAGTCTTCGGAAAACACTGCAGCCCCATTGGTTTTTCCTCTCATCTTTTCATTACACCCTTTCCAAAAATCTTATTACAATGTCTACGTTATACAGCCTAATTATGTTCAGATGTCCTTTAAATGGACGATGCTTATGTATCCTCCAAATGAACAATATTCAGTGAGAAGCCCTGTTAATATTCTTTTTAGCAGATTCCTGGAGAAGTTTTTTTTTTCATCAAGATTTTCCCGTTCATGTTCTCGGAAAGTTTTCAACACCATTTTACTCGCTCCCTTCAATCGAGAATCATCGGATTTGCGTGTTTTCCTGAAATGCTGACGAAGTTCCTGTTTCGTTTTAGAGACTGCAAGCGGGCAAGACCCAATACTGCATGATTTTTTCAAAAACAGATAAGATCGTCAGATTGGAGACCTTAATATCACCAGTAACTTCTTTTATACTTTCTTGAGCGGAGTTCGAGTAATTTAGTCTACTTGATTGCCTAGAAAGAGATGTACGTTAGAAGTTCGCGGAAAAACTATTAGTGAGAAAGGAGAACATGAACAGGAGAACATGAAACCTGAATTCCTTATGATAAATGTATGATATTAAGTTTTTGAGTTAGTATTGAAAAACTGACAAATAACATGACAATCTAAGAGCGATGAATCGTTTCAAAATATAAATGAACATTTTTTTGGTGAACATGTTTTAAAAATGTACCTCATATCGGAAATAACACACCCGAAAATAGGAGTAAATATGTACCAATGAAAATAATATTATACAAGTTGAATCTTGGCCTCCGTTCAAAATAACTGGCTATCAATTCTCTTCTTTGTAACATTAAGCGTTACAACATAAATTAAATTGTCAAAATAATAATATAACAATAACATTTATTAATTGATGTTAGTAACCAAATTAATTTTATGTTTGCACTTTCTCTGAAGCTGCGACAAAATATTCAATCTGCCATAAATCT
>NW_019292283.1:5318-32597 GCF_000500325.1 Leptinotarsa decemlineata | reverse complement strand
TAAAACCAGACATTACTGAGCAATACTTTTTTTCTGTTGATGAGGTAGATAATTATAGAGCTTTAACGTATTTTGGACAAACAACGGAAAAAATGTGGAACGAGTCCTAAGGTATATATTAGTCAAACTGGCAGAACAGTTAGGAATCGAATTCAAGAACATCATATGAGCTATGTAAATAAGAAAACAAGTTCAATATATTAAAATCATCTTTTAGAAGAAAATCACATATTCAACGAAGACTTCGAAATTTTACACATAGAAAATAAAGGTTTGAAACTGTATCATTTGGAAGCAATGGAAATTAATAAACTTAAAAATTCAAACATTCTAATGAATGATCACCCGGATTTGAATAGATCTTCATTATTGAACATGTTTTCTTAAAAAGCCCAGAAAGTATTATAATTGATGTAGAAGTGATATAATATGCTTCAGGTAATATGCTTATACCTCAGGTATAAGAGTTATAGAGGTTTAGGTAATTTGACGGAGGTAGTCCTAATTGTAGTTACCTGTGGTATATAAAATATTAGCGTAAGAAGCAATTTGTAGTATTCAATCACTGTTGAAGAAACTACTGTGTTAGCGAAACATGTCGTGATATATTTTTCATATAAAGTTTGTATAGATCAAATCATGATGTGTAGTTTATGAAATTACTTCTAACAGATATATTAATTGTTTTATATGTTTTATATGACGCATATAATTATTACCTAGCATGATGAGAGGGTTATTATATTATTTCCTAGTATATTGTTATTATATATGCCTATTATTACTTGCTACCTAACTGATACCTGAAATAAGTTGTGAAAATTGCGAAGAAAAATATGTTGCTCATACTACAAAGAGCATATTTCACATATTCGATTCCATAGACTAGAGAATAAGTGGTGAGGAGTGCTTGAAATTGTAAGTACGTGACAGTAAGTACCTTCAAAAGCTTAGAAATCGATAAATGTGAGAAAGGTCCGAATCCTAACAGCCCATTATTCACAGTATAACTACAGTTATAAAATAGGTAAATATTATATATCAGTCAAGTAGCAAATAACAATAAGGACAATAATAAAATACTAGGAATTAATTTAATGACTCTAATTATGCTAGGTGATGATTCGTCTAGATGCATATACAAACATTAAAATAGCTGTAAGAAGTTTAGTTTTAGTCATCTCCTGATGATACTAACTTGGTTAGCGAAACATGCGCCGAGAGACAACATTTTTGTTCTGATAAGGAAAAAGTGTTTTCAATAGAGACTACGGTAAATAAGGACTGGATATTTGGAATTGACAGGAAACAGTCATATAAGAAAAGAACAAGGATCGCTAAGGAGGTCTGTTGCAAATCCAAGTTTTGAAATCGACTGCCGAGTGACACATCCATTTCTGTTTTTCTGCAGCTTTCACTGCAACTAGATGAAATAAAAAAGTGTTGAATTTATAGTACTGAATCACGAATCCGACTCTTTTTGAGGGCGCCACTCATTTTTTTTTAAGTCAATATATTTGAACATGATAATTAGTTTGTCATGACAAACAACTCAACTACTGAATGACAATTTTGAATTTAAACAGTGGCAGGGGTTATACTTTAGATAAGAAATGGATGTTGGATCTTGGACCGTGCTGAAAATCGCGAATTAAAAGATCGTTAATTCTTGTCCCATAAAAATTACAATGGATACCTCTTGTAGGGGGACGAATACTGGTAAAAAAAAACACTCACTTTGTATCGTGTTATATCAAATATAAAGAAAGAAGTGAATCCTTTTTTCCTAATTAGATAGCTGTCCATTCAATTTAAAACAATAATGACACCATTTGTATTCGAAATGAATGAGTAAACGGCCACAAGTAAACAACAAATTATTTATATCCTGAAAAGATTTCATTCTGTGCCTCGAGTAAAAGGTGATGTTATAAGAAACATTGACACTAACGGTATTTAGATAAAACATGGATTTATCGAGAAAAATTAAATTACTATCATCTATTAGATTTGCATTTCAAAGGTATGGTATCACGCCATCTGTTTTCAATTCTACTCTTACAAGACAAGTGCTTCTTCAAATCAAGTTGCTGATTTTCAGAAAGGAAGATACTATTATAAAAGATCTCAAGAACTTCTCAGAACTGATTTTTTCATTCCTGAATGAAAATTCTATTCCACTCATCATGACAACATCGCTATCGTACTTTACGTCAATTGTCGCTATCAACCAAGTAGGTATATCTGTTCATTTTTTCATATTAAAATTGGATACGGTCATTGCAATGGTTTTTGAAATTTTGAAAAATTTTTGCCATGTGTAAAGCAATACTGCATCATCCCTCTTGCAACTTTGTCGATCAGGAGCCTTGTCGAATTATTCTTTCATTCTATATCCATGTTAGGAATCACACGTTAAGAGGTAAGACCTCGTTAATTCTTAGCTCGCACAAGTTTCAACTCCTGAGGGTTGTTCGTAGGGGTGCGACAGCTGGTTAACGGAAAACATACTTTAAACATAAAACAGGAAAATGTGTAGTAAGTTAGTTATCTGTCGGCATTTCTAGAGGTATTCTATGTATGGACAAGTTTTATCTTTCTTGCTTTCTGGTTAGACGAAGCTACTCAACAAGTGCTTTAAAACTTATCCATCACAACCAGTTACAGTTACAATACTTCATAGCTGGGTAGGGCACACCATCTCAGTTCCTTTGAAAAGTAATGCATCATAATGAGAAGGTATAGTTATAGAGTCTATTACTGGAGTTTTTTCGAAACACCAAATCGTTATTTTTAACACCTCGACACGTGTTTCGATCACCAAGTGATCATATTCACGAGGAAGATCAGTTTGATATTGTTGGTGTTGGGAAAAAACTCCAGTAATAGTCATTACTACACCAAAAATTCCAAACAGTGCATCATAAATAGTTGTAAAGTATTTATTATAGTACATGGTCTCCGTTTTTTTAGTTTTTTTTTAACACAAGCACTTCAGAAAAATCCTTGAGTTCATTCCACATAAACGCAGTTCTCCAGATGAAAGAGCTCTTTAACAGTGAAGTTCGAGGTGTACTGAGTTGAACCTTAAAACGATGAACAGCCACAGTCCGTCGCGTATTTCTTATATGTACCGCTCTTGGTGGAATCAAATGTGCCAAGTCACTTGAACAACTCCCGTGAAAGTATCTATAGAAGAGAGATAAATCCCCAACCTTTCTTCGATGTTCCATGCTATCAAGGTTGCAAGTGATCCAATCTTCAATCAGGCGAATGGCTCTTTTCTGGATGGAATCCAGCAACTTCAGGGTATGTTTGGGGGCAGAGCCCCATATATGAGAACAATACTCCAAAGAAGGTCTGATCTGAGCTTTATAAAGCATCAAAAGTTGCTGAGGTGTGTATATTTTTCTGGTTCGGAACAGTGCTCCAAGCTTTTGAGAAACAGCCTGTGCAATTCCAGCGACATAATTGTGCCAAGGAACTTCAATTTTCTTAAAGCATCGCTCTTGGCCCCTGTTTGAAAAGAATACGGCGTACCGTTCTTCCGAATTTTCACAGAAGCTTACTGCTCTTGCAAGTTAATTGTGAAGCTGCCTCATTACACCTGGAATGCTTGCTCTCTTTTGAATCATCAGAAACTTGTGCTTTCCTTCGTCATTGATTTCCCATTTCTTAATTGTTTGTGCCCCTCTGGAGTATAACTTTACTGGTTGCCTGAATTTAAAATCTAGTAAAGTTATATGAATGTAATTAAATGGTCCCGACTGAACGGCCAAAATTACATCCGGTGAAAGGGCAGGCTAAATTCAATATTACAAATACATTCTTCATATGAAATAAACTAATGAATGTGAAAGAAAAATTGAGAAGACGTGACACCTGTCAGATTTGTAAGTTATCACATTACTCGATACCAAAAATTTTGAGAAAAGTTTCAGACATAGAAAAGGATTCAGACATAGAAAAGGATTCAGACATAGGAGGATTATGAATATAGGTTTATTAATATTTCCTTTATTGTCAGAAAAATTTTGGTTTTTCAGTTGGTGTTTATATGAATAACGCCACTGTGTTTTTCCTTGATTTACGAAAACGCAAAATACTTATGTACCATATTTTCCATGAAATTGGTTTGATTCACCTCTGACTGATTGTTACTTTTGGGTACATCCGCACAAAATCTGTAAATAGCAAAGCAAATCCGACAGAGATAATGTATCTGTATGAGTCAGACTATATATCACGAAGCAGTTGCGACAGGGAATGTGACTCAGGTATAATAAAAAAGTTTCGAAAAAGCTTACTGACATTTGGTCACGAAAGCCACGCAAATTTCGAATAATACAAGCACATTTCTCATTGAAACTGATTCACGATATTCATCAAAATAGATCATTAACTCCATTGCAATAACCCAATGAAACGCATTCAACACATTATCAATAAAAACACTTCAAGTTGGTTGTCAAGATTTATGTCAAAACAGCCGTTATCGTTACTCATACAGACATTAAAATTACGGAAATTGTAGATTAAGTACCCATTTCAGTTTGTAATATTGTAGGACTGTAGGTCGAAGACACTGAAGAGATAATGTTCATGAAAGTGCAAAATGCTTTCAAGTACAAACAAGATAACGAAACGATTCGAAGAGAGTTGTTTGTCTTTTCTGAAAAATAATTTCACTGACCTCTAGAGTGGTGTCTATGGCAGGGAAAATATAGAGAAAAGAAATGAGAGTCAATGTTGAATATTTGTTATAATCTTTTTATACTACCTTTAGAGTTTTTCCATGAAATTATCCTACAAAGTAGATGTTGAAGAAATATTGAGCTATTAACCATCAGGTTGTGGAATTGGCCGCGGTGGTAGTGCGCCCGACTCACGATTGGAAGGCCGTGGGTTCGATTCCCGCCTCGACCAGATGGTCGGGCGGGATGATTCTGCAACCGTGTTAGGAATCACACGTTAAAAGGTAAGACCTCGTTATTCCTTAGCTCGCACAAGTTTCTCAACTTCTGAGAGTTTTCGTTCGTATGGAGGCGGCATGACCCCATAAAAAGAAATCTAATGATGAAAGATTAGGTGATTGCGCTGGCCATTCAATCGATCCTCGCTTCCCTATCCACCGATTGGGAATTGTTGTATCGAGGTATTACCGGACATTAACTTGGTAATATGGTGGTGCTCCGTCCTGCTGAAACCATATCGTATTCACTGAAACTTGAGGGTTTCCTGGATAAGGATATAAATTTTCTAAACTTGGAATGACATAATTTTGAAGTAGTGCCAAATAATTATCGCCATTCAAGTTGCCCTCAATGAAAAAGGGACCAATGATATGGTTTGTTACAATACCTGCCCAAAAATTAATTTTTAAGGGTATTCCGTGTGTTCTTCTCTCATCCAGTGAGGATTTACCGTTGACCAGTAGCGGCAATTTTGCCGATTAGCATGATCCTTAAGAGACAAAGTACACTCATCAGAAAACATAACGTCTTCTAATTGCTAGTTCATCATTTGCTTACAAAAGTTGTTGAAGGTAGGGGTAGCATTTTTCCGTTGAAGTATGTCAAATTATAATTTAAATTTGACGTGTTTCGGGATTTTCTTAAAATATGTACGTAACCAAAATAATAAATGTATTCCATTTGGCTTTTACACACTGTATACTATAGTACATATGACTATTTTGGCTTTTTACTTATCCGTCTTCATAAAAAAAATATGGAGCTTTTCCAAAGACTTTGTAGCAATCTTGTGAATAATATCTGATTCAATTCCATAACTTATGTTTGGAATACAAACTGAATAGGAAAAAAGTGTTTTTGTATAATTCAATGTTCATTTGTAAGTAGTTGTTTCGAAAGTATTTTTCTTTCGTGTAATTCATGTTTATATGAAAGTAGTTGTTTCGAGTGAACTTTTTTTTCCAGTTTGTGTCTGAAAGTTACTTCTTTCTACATAACTTTGGATAGAGTTTATTTTGAAAATAACTGCTTTCTTCCATTCTTTCGAAGATTCCTACATTTTTTGTATGAAGATAGAGAAGTAGAAAGCCAAAACCTTTTTTACCCAATAAATTTTTACCCAAAAATCACAAAAATTTGGATGTTGCATAATATACATCGAGACATCTATATTTCTTACATTGGTATTGGCATTTTTGTTTAACAAATTGTTTTTTGATTTTCTACATAAATTATGAGTATTTTATGAATAATTAATGGTACAGTAATAAACATTTACACCCATCAAAAAGTAAAGACAATATTTATCCGTTATAAATCTATCAAAAAAATATCAAGTTTCGAAATTATGACTTGAGTTCAACAAATAAAAATATCAATGTTTATTCTGCTTGCTGTAATTTTTCTTTCTGAAACAGTAACATAGTCACGAAGAATGTGAGTTATAACATGAAATTACGCTTTAAAAGTTTTTAATTATTTCTAAGGTGAGCTTTGTACTTTGTCTAAGAGATAATTTTTTCACAAATCGATTATAAGATACGGTTCTATACGGTTAGTCTTGGATTATTTCACTTGATCCTAGCTCTCAAATAAATATCGAATATTACTTCAATGAAAGCGGTTCTTGAAATAAAGTTAACGGTAGTTATTAAAAAAGAGGACTAAATTCCAAAAAATCTCATTCAAGAAATCATTACAAACTATATTAAATGCAATTCGCACTAGTTTCTAGTTAAACGAGTTTCTGTCAAAAAATATAATAGTATTATTAATTAGCAGGAAAAAATATACTGTTTTGACTCATGGTGCATAATCTGCGGTTTGATGTAGGTTATTGACGATCATTTTGTGGATCAATCTGGTTAGAACTCAACGATTTGATCAGGCAAAAAACATCCTCAAGGTCAATTTTTCTTTATTTCCATTCAGATTAATTTTCAATTATTTTGATTCAGTTTCATAGATTTAAAAGTTAACAATTACAATTATTTGAAGATGGAGTAATAGAAGGTCAAACTTTCTTTCTCAGAAATTAATCTCTCCTAAAAATATACCTACCCCTTTCACTTTATTTCCAAAGTGTACTCAACAATCTTATTTTTTCTTTCCAAATTACGATTCTGGACCGAAAAAGTTCTTTATTAGCAATAATAGCATGAATGGAACAACTCTTGTGTATCCAATATTTATTTGTATGAAAACAATTATGAAATTGCTGGTAATAATGACCCTGACTAAGGTATGATTACGGTATTGTTTTTGGCCAAAACATTTGGAAAAAGCAATGACGAGTGAGAAGTTGCATTATCATGATGCAAAAGCCATGAATTGTTTTCCACAATACCGGACGTTTTTTTTTCGTATTACTGCTCGCAAACAAAGCATGATTTTAAGATGATATTCCTTATTGACCGTACGACCATGTGGCACGAACTCCCGATGCACTACGACACGATAATCGAAGAAAACAGTGAGCAAAACCTTGACATTTGATCGAACTTGGCGTGCTTTTTTGGTCTTGGCACTCTTGGGCTCTTCCATTGAGAGGATTGGACTTTGGTTTCAATTTCATAACCATATACCCATGATTCGTCACCAGTTACGACCTTTTAATCAAATCTCGATCGGCGATAACATCATTTAACAATTCCTGAGCGATGCTCACGCAACGGTTTTTTGAAACGAATTTCGCTGCCACACGCTTCATGCCCAAAATTTCTGAGAAAATTGCATGCAAGAGCCAACCGATATGCCGGCATCCTCTGCTACTTCTCTAATAGTGATTCAAAGATTATCCACAACAATTTCTTCACGAAACCCGAGAATTTTCGGACGAAACGGCGAAACATCGATGTCTACCAGTGAGGATGACAGTGTTCCATGTAAGTGCAAATTTATACCATTCATTCAGTGTAGAACTCCTGTGAATGAAATATGATTTTATTCCATAACGAATGTTTGAAATACAAACCGAGTAGAGAAAAGTATCTTCTGTATAATTCGGTGTTCATATAAAAGTATTTGTTTCGAAATAATTTTTTTCTTTCGTGTAATTCAATGTTTATATGAAAGTAGCTGTTTCAGGAGGACTTTCTTCCAGTTTGTGACTGAAAGTTACTTCTTTGCATGATCTACACATTCATATAGGTATAGAGATACTTATTTTCAAATTACTTCCTTCCTTTCTTTGGAATATTCCCATATTTTTTTGTATCAAGATGGAGTGGTAGAAAGCCAAAAACTTTCTTTCTCAATTTCTTCACTTCTTCAACATTTTCTTATCCGTTGTTGATGTGCTGGGGCGTATAGGGCGAGCGTCGTCATTCACATCTTCACGACTTTCTGTTAAAAACGTGTACCACTTGTAAACATTTTTCTGACCTAGAGTACAATCACCGTATGCCACTGTCAACATTTCAAGTGTTTTTTGAGCACTCAATTCTATTTTTAACATAAAATTTGATGCAAATTCTCCCATCCAATTTTTTTCGACAGCAGAAAATAAAACACTTTTAACTTTTATGCCTCTCATCAACAAACTAAACATGCTAAACAGCTGAATGTATAAATATATGTTCGAGACGAGTGTACCAACATAAAACATTAAAAAAAATCGCTAATCGAATGTACACAGTCCGCGAAATTTGGACATTCACCTTTTTTTAACAGACCTCGTATACCTATACACCCATACCCACTGAAGAGCGTGTAGTATGTATTATACTAGTTCGCAAAATTATTTTTCCTACAAAAAAGCTGGTTTTTCTTCACATGTCACCATATAATTAGAGTGTAGGTAGACATTTGAAGTAGGTGTGATTTTTTGCGACAAATGAATGAAAACAAGAGTCGAAACAAAATTGAAAGCAGATCTGAAAAAATACTTTTAGCAAATAACAGGTGAAATACTTAACGACCAATATATACCATATCGTGATTTCTGTCTCATATAAATCAGTTCCAGGAGACTTGAACACCCTTATCTTTGGATCACTCAATCGTTTCATGTTCTTCTAGATATTAAATTCATTATCACTTAGTCTAAAATTGTCCAAGACTAACGTGGAGAGAAGTGAAGCAATGTAAGAGTATTTGATAAAAAACTACTTTTCTGGAAATCTGACTTTTGATAGCAACAGACGTACCGTCTTCGAGGGCGATAAACGCCCAAAACAAGAACGATTGGGAGGTCGTTAAGAAAGTTATCATGACACCAGCATCCTGGAGAGGATGGTATTTTTTCAAAACGGACTGGAAATAATTTTAACTATTCTCATGAAATTGTGTAGAGCTAGTTTGGCGTGGAACTATATACCACCCAGTTGGTTGGCAGCAAGGGTGGTATATAAACCTTAAGTGGGTCGGAAAGACCCACATCCTAAATTTGTACGACCAATCAGCCTTATTTTCTTCCTATTGAAAAGACTTGAGAGAATAATGGACGGACACATCGGGTGGGTGGCATTATATACAGCCCCCTGAATAACAACCTGTATGCATATCAAACCGGTAAATCGACAGATTTGGCATTTAACAACCTTGTAGAGAAAAATTTTCAATCCATTGACAACAGGGAGGGTGAGGTTGCTTTATTTCACGATATTGAAGGAGCATTTGACAATGCACTACTTGAATCTATAGGATCATCCCTGGCTAGGAAAGGCATAGAATCGACCATAACTGGCTGGATCTATGCCATGCTGGTAAACAGAATTGTAACTACGACCCGTCAAGGCGAGGCCATTAGGTTCAGGGTCACCAGAGGCTGCCTTCCTGGGTGGGGTACTATCTCCCCTTCTTAGGTCGATTTAACGCCACTTTACCTCAATGGTGCCACCGTCAGTGGCCGTGGAGATCCTTCTTGATCTACCTCCTCTCCACATTTTTCTGGAGAGAGAGGTTAGATGGAATGCATATAGACTTGTGTACATTGCCAATTGCACAAATCAATTTAATGCAGAGTACTACAGACTGCTGGTTGCCACTGGATGTCACAGCATTCTGGGAATGACCTCTGACTTTATGCCTCCAACTGTTAACTACGTACTGTTTGTTCCCGAGTAGAGAGGACTGGATTCTCCGGGTGAAGGAAATATTAAGAGAAGATAGTTGTTGGTTCACTGATGGATCAAAAACACCTTCATGTTCTGGTGCAGGTGTTTTCAGTCGCAGACCCAGGGCAGAGATATAAATTTGCCGAGGAACCTATTTCAAGAGGAAATTTACGCTATTGAATTGTGTGCGAAGAGATTGGAAGAATCCAGCCTTATACACAAGTCAATAAAAATATTCTCTCCTCGATAGGAAGACTTAACAGATTGTCTCTGGCCTGGATTCCTGGCCATACTGGCCTGTAAGGCGATGAGGTTGCTGACTCCCTTGCAAAGAAGGGGACTGCAAGCAGCTTCATCAGACCAGAACCTATCATTGGCATCACTTTAGGCTTTGCCAAAGAAATATTGAACACCTGGATGGCAAGAAGATTGTTGGACTTCTGGCAGAATCTTCCAGGATTGGGTCACTCCAAGGCGTTTTATTCACCCTTCGAAGCTTGTCACCAAACAGTTGTTGGACTACAGTAGGGATGAACTACGATGTCCAACAGGCCTTCTCACAGGTTACTGTCATTTGAATCATCATATATGCAGAGACTCGGACTGTCGGAAGACTGTGTGTCGCCTCTGTTTGAAAAATGATGAAACTGCAGAGCACATACTTTGTGACTTTCACGCTGGGGATCTAATCAGGTTTTCAGAGTTTGGCAGAGCCGTACTCTAACCATCTGACCTAAAATACCACTCACCATACAAACTTAAGACGCTAGGTTTATTTGTTCAAGTGTTAATAGGTGTGAGCCACAATAAATACTGGCGGGTTGCGGTGGACGGTGGAATAGACCCACTCACTTTTGACCTAACCTAACCTAATCTCCATAGGGACAATACTGTAATTGTAATGACTGGACCAAATTGTTAAATATTATTATACGTCTCACATTATGTCCGATCCAAACAGAAAATATCTGGCTAAATATAATCAATTACATATATTGAAGATGAGTTGACTTCACTGACAGAGAAACAGTCAAAGGTAAAGATATCTGATACCCGGTGAGGCATAACATTTCATAATTGTAGCCGAATCAAGTAATTTTTGAATTATGATCTTTATCGCAGGATATAATTTTGTAGTGAGTTTTATATGATTTTCCGAAATAACCAAAACATCAACACAAATTATTCGAAAATACTAGAGAGATTTCGTGATCCTTGAAATTATACATTTTTTCCAATATAAAGAATAATTTACAGATATTTACTTTCAATCCACTTGCAAATTGAAGATATATCAAATGTGATGCGCTTCTTTAAATTGTAATCGATTATTATACTACGAGGAATTTTGGGTAATTGAATTTCACACACCAAATGTAACGGTCTGATCAAAAGCGGTCGAAAATCCTCAATACGAATGCATTTACCGTAACTGATTTCTGAATGAAGTGTTCTCAAAATAAATAATTCAATTTGACGTAACGAACGTGGAACTAAATAAAATAGAAAAAAGTTCAATTGGATCACGATTTATAGCGATTTCGCATTCCAGTTGAAAGAAGGCTACATAATTAAGAGGAAGGCTACATAATTAAGAGAAGTGATAAGAGATTTTTGGTTACATACATAGGTCAAATAAAAATATGAACTACTTTACTGGATACTTATTCTTTTTACTATTCTACTTCTGGTGAATTGCGTGTAACATATTTTATTCAACTAAAACAAGAATTTTAACGCAGAATATAAATCAGAAATAAGAAACAAGCTAGGTTTCCCACCTATTTCTCTGATCCAGATTAATAATAAAATTAAAATATCAAATATAGGTTGAACGAAACAAAAATTATGAGCAGCAACAAACCATATAAAATTTTTATTTTGTGAAATACCGACAATACAGTTGTTTCCACTATAGCTACCTCAGAAATTGTGGAATCTACAAGATTGCACAAATTGAAGGAAAGTTGCCTACCTGGGGAGGACAACAAAAATCATATTTCAGGTCGCGACTATCAATGAATGATTGTTCATTGGATTCCAGCAATATTTTTTTATATTCGGACATCTAGTTTTTCCATCAATTCCAGCCATGAATCACAACAAATGTATTTCTCAAAGTAACTGTTCGAAAAAACATCATCAGATTCAGAATACCCAATTCTCCGTGAGAGATGTCTCGAAAGATAGAGACCAATATTCTTCGCATTTAGATCTCGAAGACATACACTAACTAGACATATCTTTTCATAATCTTGTAAAAGGACACATGTGTTATTTAAAAACCAATTATCTCCACAAATTCGGCCATGTACGACATCTCTGATGGAAATTGCATTACCTGACTCGTATGATGTTTTTCCGAATACGTCGAGAAATATATTATATGATGTGACGCCTGGCTGAAATTTTTATGACTGAAAAGTTGATCATGGAATAGAACGATACGTTGCATTAAAAATTGATGGAAACCAGGTCACAATTGACATGAAACAAAGAAAAAACTCAATAAACACATGAGGCTGCAAAGTCTTCCGAAAATTTGGGAGAAATGGACAAGTCAAATGGATTTAAGCAGAATGAAATATATGAAACAGCACAAAAATTTCATCATCTTTATTTTCGTATTATTTGAAATGGGGGCGGTACTACTAACAAACGAATCCGACAATGGGATCGGTAATCAAATCTAATTCTGTGCATTTTTTTTTGTTTATTTGAATTTCTATCGTTTCTATCACTATCAAAAACTGTCATATTCGCAAAATATTTTGTTTGCGCCATAATCCTCATTTAGAGGGATATTTACTCGTATAAACAATTATTCATATTTGATAGTTCGTACTGAAACCTCTGTCGTAAAATGAATCTATTGAAAACACTTTCTCAACACCAGAACAAAAATTAGTATATCGACTTGGTTAGCGAAACGCTCACTAGATCATTATGGCTAAATTTTACTACTATGTTAGTGTTTTTATATGCTAGTGGCCTACTACCTGTTATTGATCCTATGCTAATTTTTTCAATACCTCTAATTTGTTATGTATTTCCTCTAAATTCTAAATAAAAACCAGATGAATATTAGAGATAATCACTAACATAGAGGAAATACATAAAATATTGGAGGTATTAAAAACAGGTACAGCAAGCGTCAAACATGATGGCGAGCGATCGCGCAGGTATAGACTCTCCCAACTAAATTACTATTGGATAACGATAAGCCCCTTGCCGGCCAGTGTCGTACCGAAAATTAGTTTCAATTAGGGTAGCAAATAGAATATGACTTCTTTGTAATTTCTTTTCATATTTTATTCAGTATTATAGGTAATAGTACAGTTCATTAAAATGTTATCCAAAAATAAACTTTTGTTAGGCGATGACATTTTTTCAAAAACCACACAAATTATTCAGACAATGCCACTGTAGTGTGAATTAAATTGAAAATGAGTTTATGCACATGGGGGCGGGTTCGCCATTACGTTTGGCGCTTGCTGTAGTTTAGCATAGAATCAATAACAGTTAGTAGTTAGGTTAGGTAGTAATTTGGTAGTAATTAGGCCACTAGCATATAAAGACACTAACATAGCAGTAAAATTTAGTTCTAACGATCTCCTGAGGACGCTAATTTGGTTAGCGAAAAGCGCGTCAAGAGACTGTAATTTTTGTTCTGGTGTTGGGGAAGTGTTTTCAATAGAAGTATTTGTATGCTTTATTGATCCGTTTTTACCACTTCGCTCCATCGAAAATAATGCATATTAGTTATGAATTCCTTGATGCACAGTTAAAGTTACCAGCCAAAGAATTTTGCATCGAAAATAGAGTTGACAACTGTTACACTCACCTAGAGATTTCTCTCGGTTAAAAATAGAAATAGATTAGAAATTCGTAATATAAGTCATGGCAATAAACTTTGCACAACATTTCAACTGCCTTCCAGCTTTATAGTTCACAGGAATTCATCATAGTTTATACTCCTGTTATTGCCCAGAATTTGAAATTACTCGCTAAATGTTTCATGTCATCAGGAGCGCACCCACCGGCAAAACTAAGTGCTCACTTAGTTGGAAAGTTATAATTGATACACGCATTACCAAAAACACACGACAGTGATGTGGTAATAAATTTCTCTAGAAACATAGGTACATAATCTAACCCAATTCAAAATAATAATATGTATATTTTACTCCCTTTGGATACCTAACCAGCCATCAGGGTCATCGTATGAATAATATATTTTAAAAATGAAGTTCGATGAGATATAACATTTTGAATTGGTATTTATTTCTGTATTATCGATTGAACAATAATCATTTCATTTTCTGATGGATTCAGAACCGTCAGTATTGTAAAATGAAAAGTGACTGTATCGAGTTCTGCGGGGGAACATTTTTGGATGTGTCTTTCCCAATTTGAATAAAAAACGAACTCTTAAAAATAAAATAACGATATTATTTTTCTCATTCAACCTAAAGCGGTCGGTAGCCGATTGGTTAGCGTTAGTGGTTCGTTCTATTCACTCAATCAACCACTACTTCAGGATTAGTTAGATTCAAACTGTGGGATTTTAAATTTTCACTGCGTATCGTCTGACCCGTGCTGAGAGTCGCACGTTAACGGGTTAGACCCAGTTAATTCTTAACTCGCACAAATCTCGACTTCGGACGGTTGTAAATAGATTTCAAGATACTGGGATCCTAGGAGTAAATTTCACTTTTTTATTTAAAGAAATAGACCCATGGTCTATCATTCTGCAGAAATTGTCTCCCTATTTTTATTTTCTTCAATTTTTCACTAACGGAAAGTATACGGTGTTCGGACTCATTGTTCAATTATTTGAGGTTAGACGATTTAGAATTTTGAAATGTATCGAAAGAAAATTTTTTCAGACTCTCCAACTTATTGTTATAGTGTGACTGAAATGTTATAGTGTGATTCACTATAACTTTTTGCAGCCGGGCCAAATCGTCACAGCATCAGAGTTCTATTGTGAGGAAATCGACGAAATGTACGAAAAATTGCGTCAGCAGCCACCGGCATTGGTCAACAAAAGAGGTCCGATTCTGCTTGATAACGTCCGTTCGCACGTTTCAAAAATCACTGTCCGAAAATTAAACAAATGGAGCGTCGAACTTCTGCCTCACCCACCATACTCCCCATGGCTCTCGCCAATCGACTAACATTTTTTCAAGCACTTCGATAACTTTTCTCAGCGGTAGAACCTTCGCCAATCTGCGCCAGGCAAAAACTTTTGATAATTAAATTGAATTGAATAATTATTCACTGAGATATTACAGGCTAAAATAGACTCGTAAAAATGACAAAACTTTTAAAATAACCTAATACTTTCAACAGAATATCTGAAGGTGAGATAACCTTTAAATGATCGAGTGTAGTGTGAAATTATGTTGGAGTGTAAAACTCCGCTGTAAAACAGAACAGAATACATAAAAAAACAACGCATACAGTTGATAATTATCAAAATGATAACACTTTCATAAACTACACCTCACGATTTGATCTCCACAAACTTTATTTGAAAAATATATCACGACATGTTTCGCTAACACAGTAGATTCATCAACGGTGATTTGAATCCCTGTAGTAATTTCATAAACTCTAGCAGGGGAGCCCACGATGCAAAATGGGGATTTACTCGAGCGTCATAGAGACATATCAGGTTGCAAAGCTTAGATGATAAGAAGAAGAAAATGTTATATAATATATACCTTTTCATCGGTGGGGGAAGTAATAGGTGTGACCAAAATTTCATGAAAAAATATTCATTATTAACAAAGTTATGACAACTCAAAAATTCGAAAACTCACACAGTTAACAGTCACAAAAACATTTTGAACACTTGTTGAAGAATGACTATTGAATTGAATTCATTTTTTGAATTAGTTAATGTTTGTTAAATATATTTTAAAGGACAAGGAATAAAAAATTGAAATTTGGCAGGCATGAGCAACTTGTTGAACCCTTTAATAAAAGTCATTAAAAACAGGGTTGTCATTTAAAACAATTATCGATGAAGTCATATCTCATATTTGAGATACACTGTATAATTTTTTTTTTCATGAAAATAAGGGCACTTTAAAATACTGATCGACGTGTCCGAGCATATTTCCGAAAGAAACAACACCTTTGATTTAGTGAATTTGTTCCATGTTGGATACTCGCAGTGTATAAAATAATCAATAATCGCATTGATTCCTCCGAAATCCTACGTTTCATGATCCTTCGCGCCGTACATGACACACAATTATGTTTAATATTTCTGTGTCAATATCTACAACTGGAACACCTCTTGCAACCATGTTAAAATTAACTAATGAATTTAATGAAATAACAGATATTTATTGGTCTTTACCACATTTCAAATTTTATAACAAAGTACTTAATAATATGTATCTTCTTGAAAATTAATCTACTTAAAACTGAAACCCATCAGTTCTGATTGTATTTATGTAACTGAAACATATGCTTTTAAGTTACATTTACATTACCTTCAATCTTAATAATAAGAATACATGTAACAAATGTTAATAAGGTCATATGGATCGAAAAAATAAATAAATAACAAAATAAAGTTAACTTTATTGTGAAATCATTCTTCTTTTACTTCATCTTAAACTTTGTCATTTTGGAGTACCTACCAAAGAATTCCGATACGAATTTTGCTTGTTAATATTGAATGGCAATGTTTTATGTTCCCACGTTCTAGAGCTGGTGTATTTTTTCCAGAAATTAGTTTTTGCACCCATTATACATATCAAATATTAATATTCTCATATGGAGACTGAGAAGTAGATACAAAATAAATGAATGCATTGAAAACTGTCGGCCGGGAATAATGTTGAAAGTCTCAAAGTGGATAAATAATCACAAATACTGAACGAAAGTACTTTTTTGTGAAAAAATCGGAGTTTTTTATCAACCTAACAAACAAGTTCGAGATTTAGAGAGTCTGAAATTAGTCTAGCATATCATGAGAAAAATAATTTGGTTTGGAATTTTTCTTTTATTATATTTTTATTGTTTTTGTAGCAATGATGGAAGCTCCACAAAAAATCTATGGCACAATAATATTAGTATAACTGAAAGTATCTGAAACTGCACTACAGATATACTCCATACATTGAAACGAGAAAAAAAAAACAAGTTTCCCAGAAAAGATCATCACATTCGTACACAAACAATAATGGTGTAAAATCTTAAACATGCCATTTATTGAAATCACTTTCAGTGCACTATATTCATCGGATACCATAAGCTTCTATAAATAATTCCACTTGAGTACAAACGTATTGTTGAATTGTGAATTTCGAATGGGTCCTCGTTTACGGTTTTTCAACAAACCCAACAAAATTAACATACACATTCCTGAACCATGACTGTTTTTGCGTACTCGATGGCTGAACAAATCGATTAGTTTGATTCATTGATTTCTTTCCATATGTTGTGGAATCATAGGCGTAGATAACAGGTGAGTAATCAATATCCATGATAATTGAGTTTCTTCGAATATTGTATTTTTAAAAATTCAGGGTACTTTTTACTTCTCCAGGAAAAGTGGTAAACATTCAAAGAAAAAAATTATTGTATTAATGGAAAACTCTTCGATCATGCAAAGAAGTTTTTGTACATATAAACATTATCAGACCAGCGTTTCATCCGAAACTTCTGGAATGCCACCAGGAGATTGAAAATTTTCCCTATTATTCACGAAGCATTCGCATATATAGGGCGTTCCAACAAAAAACTTGACCTCTCTGTAAGTGTGTTTAACGTATTGATGGCTCACGTTGTGGTCTGGATAATTCGTATTATAAATTCTTACAGCAGCTTTAGCAAATTCATTATTTCGATAATAGGTTGCAACAATTTCTATTTTTTTGGACAAAACACTTTTCGAGTGATGTATCACTCGACCCCCTATGCCATTGAAAAAAATAGAGGGGTAGTTGCTGACCGCAGAGGGGTGAAGTTTCAGGTATGATTTCCATATCATCTATATCGTGTTCTTTGAAATTTTCGATTACACGTCCGTTTCCATTATAAATAGTTGGTGTACAAAGTGAATGAAAGGAATGATTTTCCTATATCTCAATGCTCATAATCGAAAATAGTTGTTTCGAATGGATTTTTTTTTTTGTTCTATCTGAAATAAACTTCGATACACCTTTATTTTTTCCCTTCCTTTGGAAATTCCCCAAAGTTGATGAATAAGAAGTAGAAGATTAAAATATGTTTTTCCAAAAAATAATATTCGTTTTTCAGTACATTACCATCGATTATTGAGTTATCGATTTCTTTCATTTGGTGGTCAATAAATCTGTTGAAGAAAGTAGTAAGTAGTAGGTAAGTCGAAATCGAGATCTTCAAGCACTGTGTCTTCTAACTCATACGCTATCAGAGTAGTTTTCCTTTTAGAAAACCGCTCTAAATCCTTCATATCGGTTTTTAAAGTAGCTTTTGAATTGTACCTTGTTCCATTATATAGATTAAATTTTTTCTAATTCATAAAGAAGTATGCTCTTCAAAAGAGGTCATGTCATGTGAATTACGTTTCGGAACTTTTTTTCATTGAACTAAGTATATACTATTTGGATGCTTGTTTTCCGAAAACCCATAAAAATAGTAACATTATAATGGATTTTCATCAACTATCGGTCAGTTCTATGATATTTCTGGATATCTAAAATTACCACTTCAGTTCAAGTTTTGGAATACACTTCAACTTTAGGAATCACACGTTAAAAGGTAAGATCTCGTTAGTCCTTAGCTCGCACAAGTTTCTCAACTTCTGAGAGTTGTGGTTCGTATGGGGGCGACAGTAATTTAACGACTCTAATTTACTAATCGCGATGACCATAAATTGATCATATTTCATGTATATGAATTGTAAAATTTGTTTCTCGAGCTTAATTTATAGTTAAAATCACTTTAAGTAAATACTTTTGTTTATAATACAACATAGAAAATTTCGAAAATTATGGATTTGCAGATATTTTAAGCAAATAAACATGGTGCACTCAGTGATAAACCTTTGATAAATTTTCTCTTAGGTATTTTTCTGCCAATTACGAGTGTGAACTATCCAATGAATAGTATAAAAGAGTTGGTAATATCAATTCATTTTTTGAAATTGATGTTGTATTGATTATGTTTGTTGAAAGACTCATTCATAAACAAATTATATTGGTCGTTTTTTCAATTATCCTTTGAAAATGGTTACTTTTCAATGATATCCAAGAATTTGCTTCATAGAATGCTTGAATGTTCATTATTTTTCTGGTCCACTCTATTATAGGTATATTCGATATTTTTCGACATGCGACGAATTATGCAGGTATAATAGAATAATATAACTGGACTGGGTCTTTCGACGATACTAGATAACAGTTTGATTGAAATTTCAATAGAATGATTACAAAATTGAGGAAAAATTTGTATTCTGTCAAACCATTTTGTTGTTGGTTAAACGAGAGGTCTAATGAAAAACGTTCGCCAGTGGATTCATAATGAGAGAATATTCAATTTAAAAAAAATCAATGCTTATATTATTTTGTGTAGAATGTCAATGGCCATTAAATAATCAATCCTTTATTGACTATTTGCAAACTATAATTATTTTAAGGCTAATTAGGCTGAGCTGTCATAGAAGTCACTATAAAAATTGAATTGGTAATGAAAAACAATATCAAAGCCAAAATGACTATTTCTTATCTTACCTCATAATTGGACAAATTAGGAAAAATGAGAAAACTTGACTATACGTCGCCAAATTTGACTAGTATCTAGTGAGTGCAAATCAATGGCCACTTTACCCCAGCTTCCCCTTAATAAAAGAAAAAGGATTTCTCATAAAAATATCGCTTCCGATGTAAAAGTCAAATTTAAGGGAACATACGATCAATTTCCAAATGATTATTATTCAAATAATAATACATAAATAATACACGAGCTTTTCAAAACTTAATTATAAAAATGGCCTACTGGAAAATGATTAAACTCAGTCTTCCACATTTAAATTATCTTTATCGAAGGAATACATTTTTTATATCGTTGCTACCACTTCTTAGACACAAACAAGCAGCCATCCTTCTCAAGATGCTGTTCACTCCACCGATCGACTTGAAACTAATCGTAATAGAATGAAACAATGTGCTGCACGATCATATGCAGTGTTATCTATCTCTCACATCTCTTATACTACATCGGCTGAAAAGACTCGGGAAAACATAGAAATGCGCTGGTCTTATTGCATTTACCGCGTTTTCGGTTAGTACTAATCTTCAAAAGAAAGCTGTTGAAATTTCATGATATTCTACTTATAAGTTCGTGAGTTATTGTGTTTAGAGAGACACTACTTTTGTTATTTTTAAAACAAAGGATTAAAAACAATTTCGTATTTTAATTTTACACTGCTTCTTGATGAAAAAAAAAAACAGTTCAAGCGAAGCAAATGCTTGAAAAGTGTTATAGCGACTCCATTCCATCAAAAACCACAATTAAACGTTGGTTTTCTGACTTCAAACGTGATCATACAGACACCGATGATGCAGAACACAGTGGGACGTCCAAATGAGGCAGTAACACCAGAAAACATAAAAAAAATCCACAAAATCGTTTTGAATGATCGAAAAGTGAAGTTGCGTGAGTTAAGCTGATATTTTAAAGATACCAAGAACGTGTTGGCTTTATATTGCATGAGCATTTGTCTATGAGAAAGCTCTGTTCAAAGTCCACGCCACGCGAGCTCACTGTTGACCAAAAAACAAGAACGTCTTAATGATTCTGAGCAGTATTTGGCCTTGTTCAAACATAACAAACCGAAATTTTTGCGTCAATATGTGATAATGGATGAAACATGGATCCATCACTTCACTGCGGAATCAAAACGATGGTTATATGAATGGAGAGCAACTGGTGAACCTCTTCCAAAGGGCCGGAAAAAAAATCTGTTTGAAATCTGTTTTTCCGTTAACCAGTTAACCAAGCTGTCACACCCCTACGAACGACAACCCTCAGAAGTCGAAACTTGTGCGAGCTAAGGACTACGGGGGTCTTACCTTTTAACGTGTGATTCCTAACACGGGTTGGACGATAGCAAGTGAAAATCGATCGTTCAGCCTGGGGCTTGAACCAGCGACCAACACGGCGGTCGATTCGAGTGAGTGAATAAAGCACCCACGTCGAACCGCTCGGCTACCGACCGACGCACAATATAATCGGCTGGAAAGGTTATTGCCTTCGTATCTTGGGATGTGCGGAGTGTAATATTCATCGACTATCTTGAGAAGGTAGATACCATGAACAGTGAATATTATAATAACGTTATTGGAGCGTTTGAAGGCAAAGAAACGACCGCATATGGCAAAAAAAATGTGTTTCATCAAGACAACGCACCGCGTCACAAGTCAATTAAAACAATGGCCAAACTATATTTTGCCAGATATTTGCCAGATTTGGCTCCCAGCGACTACTGGCTGTTAGCAGACCTCAAAAAATGCTTACCGGTAAGAAAATTTCGTTCTAATGAAGATGTTATTGCTGAATCTAAGGCCTACTTTGAGGCAAAAGATAAATCGTTCTACAAAAGTGGTACTGAAATGTTAGAGCGGCGCTGGAATGATTATGTGGCTCTTGATGGAAATTACGTTGATGAATAACGCCAATTTTGGACAAAAAAAACGCGTTTTCTTTCTAAGGCCCGGGACTTTTCAGCCCATGTGTTATTCTTTATTTTTCAACAGCCCTCGTATCAGGTGAAAAACGGATTAGTACACATTACATCTTGGAACACAAATAAAACAAACATAGTTTGCTTCAAACTCAATTTTGACGACATACTTATAGAAAATCACGCTATAGTTAACAAAACTCACACAACATTTTAGGGGTATTTATAGATGATAAATTGAAATTTGATGAGCATATAACACATTTATGCAAAAAAATAGCATCTGGCTGCTATGCAGTTCGAGTTGTTTCTAACGAACTCGATCAATCCTCAGCCAGAACTGTGTATTTTTCCTTGGTAGAGTCGCACTTGAGATATGAAATTGCCTTTTGGGGCTTTTGTAGTCAGCCACTACTACATTCAGTATTCGTTCAATAAAAAAAAGGCTGTCAGATACATATGTAGGGCAAAATCACAAGACCACTGCAAACCACTTTGCATCAGTCAGAAGATTCTTACTGGACCTTGTTTATTCCTTTTAGAAACCGTTTGCTTAATTCACAAAAAATACTCCAATCATCAGTGAATAATGACAGACGTTACCACACGAGAGGAAGTCGGAATTTACCTTTGCCAATCCCAAAATCAGCAATTACAATTTTTTTTTGATATATGAGAGCGAGAAAATGTACAACCACCTTCCAATGTGCTATAGGACAATAGCAAATTTAAAAAAAATTCAGAAAATTGGTTAAAGGAGTACTTCTGCAAAAAGCCTACTATGACTTAGAGGAATATTACGATGATGTATTTTAACTCTTATTGATTGATTGACTTGTGTCTGACAGTTCATGTAATCAATATTGGAATTTTTCAAAATACTATATTACTGCCTAAAGTGTTGTATTTTGCTAAGTGAATGCAAACTGTTTCTGTAATTTTTTCATGTCCTATTCATGTCCTACTTGAAATTGTATATTATTGTATAGTTTATAGTTTTACATGACTAAGTAACGATAGCTAATATGTGTAATTTTGTTTGTTTGTTTTTTTTATTTAATTTATTCAACCAAGCTTTATCAATAAGATATGAATCTTCAGACTTTAACTCTTTCTACCACACCACTACTACAGAAAAAACACATTTCATATGCAACTAACTAGGTACTGATATAAAATGTATCAGTACCTAACAGGCATATCATAAACCAAATTTAAATATTTGGAAGTATTATCTTTCATCGACTTAACTTATCCCCAAACAATCTTGAAAATTATTTTTTATCGTAGTTAATGGAAATTGTAAAGTAACTCATTTGGAATGTATGATATAATAACGATATTGTTATTCAAAATTATAAAATGTCAGATATCATTGTCCAAAGTTTTTTTTTGTGTTGCAAACATCAAACTACAAAATCATAAACTTAAATTCATTCACCTAAAAGAAAACCGTGTCATAGTTATTTATTAGGACTACTTAATGTAATACTAGAATAATTTAATGGTTTATTCAAATAGAGTTTTGTTATATTATACGAAATGAAAATATTGTAAACTTAGTGAGGATAATTAAAAGTAATTATTGAGCAATTCCTTAATCACGAATATCGAAAATAAATGTTCCTTCAATAAAATGGGGCCCTGCGTTACACTATCTACTCACAACATTAATGCTTCAAGTATAAAGTTTGAGTGGAAATGAAACACATAAATGAAAGGGTAGAAAAATCCAAAACTATAATAAATTGTTTGTTCAGACAACTGAACAACAGATTCAAACAGAATATAATGTCTGCAATATTTGTCCCGCATTAAAATCAATTGATTTCGTGCTTCAATGAGTCATATGCATAGTGATATTGATAAATTCATGAAGAAGTTATATACAATGACCATTTGCAAGAGTTGATAAGGTCAAGAGTTGCCGTTTGGCAGATTTATTATTTCGGTGAACAGAGACCTGAGTTAAAAAGTTAAATGAAATGTTTGCTGAGAATTATCAGAAAATCAATTCCACCTTATATACTGAATGTGATCAAGTCAAAATATATCAGAAACATAAACAAGTCTAGTAATAACAGACAGAGAAAAATGTCGCAGTATTTATATCTCATAAGTCATGGTCCAAAACTGAAGAAGGTAAGAGGAGAGATATAACTGTTTTCGAGTAATTTGGTTTGTGATTTGTTTTTGTTTCAGAAAGAAATGCAAAATGCAAAGGACATTTTAATGATTTTCTGAAAGTAAGCAGCAGGATAATTAGTATTTCATGTGAAGTATGTTTGTGAAAATTCCAAGATTCTCAAAAAGTCTATTCTATTCTTTATAAAAAGTTGTAATAGTTTAAATGCGTGTAACTCAGGACAATACCCTTTCCAAAAACATCCATTCTGATGAAAAATACTATATTTTGTGCTGATCAAAGCAAGGCCTCATTCGTTTAAAAAATAAATCAGTTTTTTCAAGATACTGATCTCTATAATATTAAAATGAACTTGTTATGATTTATTTGAAGGTGATTGACAATGGTTCATGATGATTTTCATTAGTTCGGACTTCCATTGTCTGACATTATATGAAATGATTTGAAATCCCTGTAAAAACATGGATATATGCTGTAATTTTCACAATATTTATAGAGTATCTTCAATTTTACACAATAAAAACCGTGATGATGGAATTCACAGAATATTATATGTAAACCAAAGAATTGAGTAAAAATAAGATGTGAAATTAAATAAATCACAGAAGATTCCATGTGCACAGTATTGAGAACAATTTCTCAATTGTTCTCAATTTTCTTCCTATTAATACTTGGGGTTTTGAAAACGTAGTAAAATAATTACAATGGAAATAATATTTTATTCCGAAGTACCATGTGATTTAGCATACTGCAATCACACAGTAGAATAGAATTTCACACAACTGACGATGTGATTCATGTATAATAACTCACGTGAATTAGGGATTTATTTTATGTGATACTACAAATGAATATAAACTTCAACATTATAAATAATGTACTACATTCATAATAAGTCATGTGATTTCCTGCATTCATGGTCGAAAATTACAATGGAGATTGTGAAAATTACAGTACGCGTATGGTAAAATCACATGACTCAACATGTATGTTCACAAGGAGTTTTCACCGAATTCATGTGGTAAATATGACGTTCACAGGAATCCCTGTGCTTTCAAGTATCCCGAACCGTCTTCGGGGTACTTGAAAGCATGGATGAGGATATAAAAACGAACAAGAATTACATTACAGAATTCATCATATGATTCAAGAAATATCAAATAATCTGCCAGTAATTAGAAATTCCTAAAGCAATTTTATTCGAAGCGGCAGCCCACACTGATGGAGAACATATCAAGCATTTTTTATTATTATTTCTCCTAAATTGTATTATATATTCTCACTGAACCATTTTTTGTTTTTAAATGTTGAGAAAATATTCCAGGTTAGAAATTGGGCCTTGTTTGATAGCAAGAGATGCATCCAGAATACAAAAACTGCAAAACTCCTGTCTAAGACTAATTTTTGGCATTCGCAAGTTTGAAAAAATCTCTCGTACCTTGGTTGCTACGAAATGGTTGTCTATGAGCAATCGGTGGAAGCTTCTTGGGTAATGTTTACGAAACATAATTTTTTGTTACATTTCGTAAAGTTCCTTTAAACGTGCATAGCTCTTTTATGCAACTCCTTGGTACTATATCAAGCCAGTTACAGCGATTATGTTTACGGGTCTTGTTTGACAGCAAGAGATGCATCCAGAATACAAAAACTGCAAAACTCCTGTCTAAGACTAATTTTTGGCATTCGCAAGTTTGAAAAAATATCTCATACCTTGGTTGCTACAAAATAGATGTCTATGAGCAATCGGTGGAAACTTCATGGTTTATTGCTACTACATGAAGTAATAGTTAATGATACCCTTCCCTATCTCAAGGAAAAAATCAGATATAGAACAGACGTTCATAATCTGATCTGAGACATAAAAAAATAATCCACACACCCTTACCAGCATAAAGTTGCTGCTTCACAGACTATTGAATATTCCACTGTCTGAGAGTAATTTCCAGAGAGAGCTGAATTTGACCAAACAAATCACGGTGAAAAACGGTTATAAGGTAGATATTATGCACTCCATTCTGTCTAAAAAACTACAAAAACAAGCCATGTACCTGGTCTACCCAAATTTAAGAAGCGATAACGTTCGCTATAGGACATTGTCATATTTGGGTGAACCCACCAATATAATTTGGCACGTTTTTTGAAGAAAGAATGCGTAAACCTAGCTTACAATACGAATAATAACGTAGCTTACAGAACGAATAATAGTCTTAGTAAATTTATTAAAAATAAGGAAGACAAAACTTCGGTGTCGGATAGATCAGGAATATATAAGCTAACTTGTGACTCTTGTCCAAAACTGTATATTGGCCAAACAGGGAGAACATTTCCCCAAGAATTAAAGAGCATTGAATTAGTCTTGTAAATAGAAAGACCAATTCCACATTTGCAAATCACTTTTTAGCATAAGCACATGAGTTCATTCATAAATACGACGTATTAGTATTTTTTTTGTTTTGTGTCGCAGGTTCCCGAAGAACACCAGTCTTAAATGATCGGGCTCATTTCAACCATACTAGAGCTTTTTAATTAAGTTATTCATTTGATTTCATTGTTATACACGTATAGGTAATGAAGGTCATTATTTTATAATAACGAAGGATGTGCTGGTCAGGCACTATCCCCCGAAGCCCCGATACATTCAGGAGGGCGCACCAGCATTATCAACCAACGACCACTCCCCACACCGTGGGGTAAGTGATCATTGGACCCGAGAATAATGTACCCTGAGCAAGCGCAGTGAGCCAAGAATGACAGCCTTATGCATATGTGCGGCAAAGATTTCTGCCTTAGTGCGGCAGGGCGGTATGATTCTAAGATTCGAGAGTAGAGAGGGCATCATTCCACCAAGGACTCCAATAATCAGAACAACCATCTTGACAGAGTGGTCTAGATAGAGTCTGCGGAGTTCGAAGAGAAAATCTCGACATTTTATCCGTTTCTCCTCCTCTTTTCGGACGATATTCGTCTCCCTAGGAGCTGAAAACTCTACAACAAATATCGTCTTGCTCTGGTGATCGAGAAAGACTGCATCAGGCTCATTAGCTTTGTATGAGCCTGAGAGTGGAGAACGAATAGTTCCAATAAATTCTGCACTTCTCGTTCCCCACAACGGATTCAATATCCCCCGGAGCGTAGGGCAGCACCAGTGTCTCAATACCGTAAGAGTGTCGTATATGGTGAAATAGCACTCTAAGGGCCGCGTTATGTCGATGGATATAGGCCGAGACCGCATATACTGGACATGCTGATAGCAAGTGCATTAGGGTCTCGGGCGCCTCGCGGCAGGCCCTGCACCTTGTGTCAGGAACCTCTATACCCATCACGCGACTGCGGTAGACTAAGGTGTTGAAGACACCATCCTGGCAAGCCATGATGAACCCCTCAGTTTCCGACTTCAGCCCACTCGACCTGAGA
>NW_019292282.1:2559-55626 GCF_000500325.1 Leptinotarsa decemlineata | reverse complement strand
TCTAAAAGGAGACACGGGGACTGTATTACAGAATCTCGGGGAGTTTTTACTACATAATGGTAAAGTGGCAAGATATCCTGCAATTGTCATAGTGACAGATGCCATTATATGGGTTGTTTTTTTTTTAGTTGATCTCACTCTTGCTTTCTCGTACATTACAAGGTCTGTTGAATTGGACAAAAGTTTATAATTTTTAGGAACTAGCGTAGTGAACAAAATGCGTTTCATACAATTTCAAAAGTTGCAATTTCCTAATGTGGGGGAAACGTAAACACAATCCAATAGCTAATTGAATGTTTTCATACAGTTTGAGCAAATATTTCTGAACAAAGAAGATACAGATCATTGTACATAACCAAAAAAGCTGGATGGTGGATTTTTATAACAGTAGTACCCAAAAATAGGTAACTATACCACAATTGACCCTACTTTTCACTACGATATCTGTTCTAAAAATGAAGTGAATTTTCACTTTTCTTGAAAAATATTTATTCATCAATTTCTATTTCATCTCCTTCAAAGTAGTCCCCTTCGGATATAATACACTTGTGCCAGCGTTTTTTCTGATCGTCGAAGCAGTTCTGACATATACTGGTATGTCCTTGAGCTCTCTCAGCGAATCTGCTATCTCCTCAATCATCCCAAAACGACGTCCTTCCATGGGTCTCCAACCTTGGGAATATAAAAAAGTCGCAGGGGTCAAATCTGTTGAATACGGTGGCCGAAGCATGATTATGGTGTTGTTTTTGACCAAAAAAATTACGAACAAGCAATAAAGAGTGAGCAGGTGCATTATGATGCAAAAGCCATGAATAATTTTTTCACAATACTGGACGTTTTCTACGTATTGCTTCTCGCAAGCAGCGGTGAGATAATACTCCTTATTGACCATAAGATTCCCGTGTGAGTAATCACTCGTTCAAAGGTGAAACCTCGTTGGTCCTTAGCCCGCACAAGTTTCGAATTTTGGCAGTTGTCGTTCATAGGGGGGTGACAGCTGATTAACGAAAACAGATTGACTGTACGGCCATGGGGCAACAACTCCTGATGCTCTATGCCTCAGTAATCAAAGAAAACAGTAAGTAAAATCTCAACATTTGATGGAACTTGACGTCCTTTTTTTGTCTTGCCTCCTTCCTTGGGACAATTAGAATTCGGTTTCGATGTCATAAACATATACTTATGATTCGGCATAAGTTATGACCCTCTCAAGCAAATCTAGATTGCCGTTGACGTTATTCAACAATTTCTGAGCGATGCTCATACAACGGTTTTTTTTAACTGAAATCCAGCAATTTTGGAGCGAACTTAGCTGCCACACGCTTTATAACCAAAAATTTCCTATCCATAGAGAGACTCAAACCAGATTTTATAGAGAATCATCAAAATGAACCAGATATCAACAAAATTGGCTGTCAAAATCTTACTACTGAAAATGAAAACGAAATGGAAAAAGTTTCTACAGAGAGGTCTTACAACACCCGCTCTGGAAGCAAAGTTGAATTTCTTTTTCAAGACAAGCCAAGCGGACACTTCTACACCATTTTCAATAGGTATTGGTGTCTGCTATGGCCTTGCGCTAGAGAACGCTGGTGTCAGGTTTTGGAAGCAATGGCACTTTGAATTTTTCCTTTTTTTTTTAAAAATCATATTTCTGATGAAATGTGCAATCAATTGTCCAGAAAATACTTTTGTTGAGCCGCTTCAAAAACATGGAAACATCTTCAAAATATTGTCATTTTTGGTGCGAAATTATCATAATCTTTTTCAATTCAATCAAAACCTATGTAGCTCGAATCGGTTTTTTCGATAACTTATTAAATGACGATTCTGTACTGCCTTAGAATTAATAAATGTTGTTTTGATTTATTACCTGATTTATATTAACGTACCTATTTATATTGTGTTTATGTAGCACGAACTCGGGCCATACTAACAAGGCCAGTGTCGCCAGTTTATTTTCATGCTTAGCAGTAGAGTTTGTGCCAGAAAAACAGTACACGATGTATTTTATGGTGATTCTTTTTTTTTTCACAAGCATTTAAAATTAATATAGAAAGTAAACCGAGTCATCAGTAGATCTCACTGTCAAACAGTGCGATGTCTTCTTTCTCTGTAGTGGANAACATTTGGGGTTGATAATTTTTTTCATCATTATGATACACTCACCAAAATTGTTCACCTATGTACTTTTTGGAGCATTAAACAACAAAATTGAAATTAAAAAAAACGACTCAAAAGAAATATAAAAACCTCATGTCTAGTTCATCGTATTTAAACCTCAATCAAAATCACTGACATTGCAGCTATTTACTCATTAAGACCTTCAAAATGAGCTCAAACACGTCACGTCTGCTGTAAGTAGTCGAGGAGTTGGTCCTTTGCAGACTGTTCTGGTTGCAGCATCAAAGTAATGTCATCGTAAGTATGTACAATAGGTACGTGAAAATATTGAATTTTTATCTCGATGAACCAAGTTGATGTATTGTTAACCATAATTAAATGCAGAATTCCTCTTCATAATCTTGGAAACGAGCTGGTAACTTTCAAACGGCTGAAGTGATTTTTATGAAACATATCTAAGAACCATCCAGACAAAATAAGCTATCTGCCATAGATAGGCACACAAATACACATGTCAAACTTATATAACACCCTTTTTTGCGTCGGGGAATGAAAATTAAAAAAATAAAGTAATTAAAGAAACAACAATTTTCTACTTCTGGTTTTACTGAACTACTTATTTATTGGTTCTTAATTTATCTTTGATGCTATATCTGCTTCAATGAATAACACTGCCAATTCTGAAAGTCTTTGTTGACCCATTGTACTTCTTAAATATTTTTTATTAGATTTTGAAAAGATCCTTTCTGCGGAAGCAGTACTTAAAAATATTGTTAATGAAATTCGAATGACAATGTGAACATTTAGGTAAATTTCTTTTAAATCGTTCTCTATAATATAATAGAGTATTTCACGTCTTTAATGAAGTTTGGTAAATTTGGGATCATATTTTGTAGTTCTTCATTTAACTTGTGAGGTTGGAAGTCTGCTAAGTCACAGAGAGAAAAAGAAAATTTTCCGTGTTGATTTAAAGACATAAATCTCGAATAATACATATTGCTCATCACATAATCAATCATGGTATTAAAAAAATGTTTCCTACCGGCTTTTGACTAACTGTAAATGTTGATCGCTGTCTTCATAATCAAAGATATTTTTCTTCTATCAGAAAAAAAAATATTTACAAATTTTTCCTTCATATTCTTTCGTGCACCAAAGAGTGGAATATCTTCAGGTTGAAAATGTTCAAAAGTTCTTTTGGATTTATCAAAATTTATTGTCGGCTTTGCGGCGCGAGGCCCGTTGCACTGCTAGGCCGTGGGCGGTGGCCCACACCGCCCTTACGTCGCCTCTGCCCACAACTGAATCATATTTTGAACTATTCCTGTTGAAAGACATGAAAGAAGTATGGCTCCATTTCCGATATTTCTATCATTTCAGTCAAAAAATGAAATTTGACTGAAAATGGCTATGATTGAATTCGTAAGAGAATTCAATTTTCAATAATTCATTCAAGTGATAGTCTAAAACAAGTACTTTTCCCAATCACCAGAAATGCAATACCCTTCTGGACGCGCATTTACCAACCTTTAGGAGTATGCTTTTTTTTCTGTAGTTATCCTAGTTCTCACAGCAAAGTTCAATATATATTATTTATAAGAATCAAAAAGGATACAATCATACACACTGCTCCAAAAAGAAACATCAACACGAAATCTGCAGTCCTATTTCGGAATGATCCTTCTTCCAACATCCTGCAATATCTATAGGTGAAAATCATGTTGAAAAAGAAGTTGAAACCAAATGTTCCAAAGAAAAGGAATGTTGTTATTAATCGCCATACTTGGCCCTGCTTCAATATTAAAATTGGATTGAAGTACAATTGGAAAGGAGATGCCAGTTCTAGTTGCTAAAAAACAAGTTAAATTGCTTCAACTGATTCTCGGGTGTTGATAGAAATTAGGGAAATTTTATCAAGGATTTAGGGTATGATGGATATATCTTACCACTCCTAAGGTAGTGATAACACATGCAGTTGTGTATGCCCTCGTAACCGGGGGCATATTCATGTATTCATTTCGTAAGCTCTGATATGCCATTTTGGTCCTAAATCTTTGTTATCAGGACATCTTACGATTCATTCGTAAAAAAACAAAAGATTCAATTTTTGAAATGACTACAAATCTAGTGTTTTGGCCACATCAGAAATTAAACATCTTTATTGATAAATAAAAATATGCTCGTCAGAATTTTACGTCACTTGTCAAATTTCAAGGTCAAACTGGGTATGTCTACCAGAGTGATGAATGAGAGAAAAAAATGTATTTTGATTTATAATAAACCAATTAATTTTCAAGATTTATACATAATTCCATTTCTGTAGATATGGAGTATGCTACAAAGTTCTCATTGTATAATTTTGAAAAAAATCTGGTCACTGTAATGTCTTCATGAGGACATTGGGATTACCTACTAACCAACATGAGAAATAAAGAAAGTGAAAGAGAATCGATATCAATTCCACATTTATCTCTGATTGTAAACAACGTTGAAATGTCTAAAGTAACTGAAAAGATCCAAGTTTTACATCCTCTTTTTACGTAAGAGCTGTGTAATGTTAATTTTACACTTCTACTTTAAACGATGATCACATCAGAGTAGATGGAATATTTGCCATCTTTGGTACAAACACAGAATTTATGCTTTACGTACATCAGATAGGAAATAAAAGTGCAAAGTGTATGAACATGACTGATAAAGAAATTGTATTGTGAAACAACATGTATTGCGGCTTCATAAATTGTTTAGTGAGAATCTCACAATAGGGTGTTACTTGAATAAGTGTCAACTAATTTTAAATATTTTTATCAAACTGTTAAACTGAGCATATAGGAACTTACCTGTACGAAATATCAGACTACTTTTCGTCTATGCTTTTCATAGTTGTTGCCAATGAATTATAATTAGGATAATTCATTTCTGTTCAAAGATTATCTGATATCTAATTGTTTTCTGACTACCAGGATGTTCATCTGTAGATAATATATGTTTGAATCAATTATTTTGCGTCTTGTAAGGATTGAAATGGGAAAATGGCTTCTCTGAATGCAGCATATAGTCACTTTTCAAACCGATTGGATTTAAATAATAACCGTCTACCACATTAAGCTAAGGCGGCAATAACCGCTGAAAGCTGGTAGACGTAAGCATGTCATTGCTTGCGTATAATAAAATAACAGTTGCCAGTGGTTGAAGTTGTTTTATTTCTGAATGTAGTAGACGTATTTTCGCCAAATCCAGTCACTAGACTGAATCAGAGTGCTTTTTTTCCTTCTTTGAATGATTATGCCGCATGATCTGACGGGTTGGCAATTTCAGAATTGGTATATAATAAAATCACAATCTACAGAGAAAATATTGCCTTTTAAAATGAGTTGACTATATTTTCCATCTTTACTTATGGAAAATACTTTCTAATTGTTCAAAAAGCTCTTTCAAGATACATTAAGTGTATCGTTTTTCGCTTTATTGTCCTGGACGCTGTCATTTGATTCCAGATCGATGTTACTGTGTCAGATGTCAACGCTGTAGTATTGTATTTGAGTTTGTCAAATTTTGCATTCCAAAAACACACTTGTATTTTGCATTATCTAAAAAAAAGACTTGTAATCGACATAATTTGTATTTAGGAGAAAACAATTTTAGAAATGGTACTAACTAAAGAGTATCGAATATGTATGCCTATGACTGTGGAAGAGGTACCCCAATCAATAAAGAAAACAAGTAGAATTTCCAATTTTTTTCTTATTTCTAGTATCAAATAGGGCAACTGTATATGATAGCGCGACACAGTCTAGAACAATCTGGTGGTGGTGAAGGAGTTGAAGTAGTTGAAAACAGGGAATGTTCAGATGAAAAACATGGAAGTGGACAGTTCACAGAAAAACGAATACATCTATCAAGGTTTATTTAAAACCCATCTTCTGAAAATATGATAAAAAATACAAATTACTTTAGTATGTTTGCCATACAATGGCTGGTTTGGGTGTGCCTTTACTAACTATATTCTACATAATCAATGCCTAATATACCTAATTCAACAATTTGAAATAACTACATTTCAAGTACCTGAGTTTGTAATGATTTAAATTACCTGAGCTTATGTCTCAGTTTCCACATTTGAAAAATATTTGGTAACGGGGAGGTATTCAATTCTAATGGATCATTCAGTAGATTACCTGAATTCTTGAATCTATTGATTTCTAAACATTCCAGAAGATTGAGTTTCAAACTTTTCTCTTCTAAATGTAACACGTAGTATTCATGATTGAATTCATTTACTTCTGTTGAAAAGTGGTTTCCAAATGTGGAGTTTGTCTTTCTATTTTCAAAACTACTTCTATGCTCTTTAATTCTTTGGGAATATGTTCTTCCAGTTTTGGGCCAGAGCCTCAAGTCAGCTTATATACTCTATCCGACACTGAAGTTTTGACTTTATTGTTTTTAATAAATTTACTTAGACTATTCTGTAAGCTACGTTTACACAATCTTTCTTAAAAAAAACGGGCAATATTATTAGTGGGTTTACCCAAATATAATGTCCTATAACTGACGTTATCGCATCTTGAATTTGGGTAGACCTGGCCAATGGCTTGCTTTTGTAGTTTTTTGGAAAGAATGGAGTCTATAATATCTACCTTACAACCATTGTTAACCGCGGTTTGTTTGATCAAACTCAGCTCTCTCTGGAAATTACTCTCAGTCAGTGGAATATTCAATAGTCTGTGAAGCATACTATTAAATGCAACAACTTTATCCTGGTAAGGGTGTGTGGAAGAATTATGTATGATAATGTCTGTGTAAGGTGGTTTGGGGAAAATTGCAAATTCATGTTTATTGTAATTTTTCGTAATGGTTGAGTCAAGGTAATTTATTAAATTATTTACCCCCCTTTCACTGGTGAATTTTATTGATGGATGGATGGAATTGACATATTTAACGAAATTGATCAATTAGCCCTAAAATTAGTCCTCTATTCACATAATTGTTGGAATGTCTTTCAAATGCATTCCGTTTCAAATCTATGACGCCAAATATGGTAAAAGTTGTGTGATATTTTATTAAAACAACGATAAAAATAAAATAAAAACAACAATAAAAATTAATTGGCGCTCCGGGGCGACTTCATTGATTCCAGTGGTAAAAGTTGTTTATTCCACGTTGTTTCATTCGAAAATTCATGATGCAGGGCTGTATTTTCAGTGATGTTATGTTATCTTTTGTTCATTTAGTTGAAGTATATCGTAACTATTACTTTTCCGTTATCGATAAATATATCAAATATTGAATATTTCAACAGTTCTCATTGATTTGAAAAGAGGAGGGAAAATATATCAGACATTCTTCAGGGTCCTAATCAAAGGATAATAGAAATAGTTTCGACCATTTTTCAAGAGGATCGAAGTTGATATAAATATCTTACTTTTTACAATAGTTTAGGGACATTATAGGAATACAATAACTGTGTAAAGATTATTACCACTTTTAATTGAACTACATTTCTTATCAGACAAAATTGGATTCTTCTGATCATATCCTTCCTATGAGTTTTATCAAGTAGCCTTCATAACTATACATATTATTAAAATGTGACTACATTCAGTGAAAAAATATCAATAACATGTTTGTGATTTTTAATTTTTCTAAATTCATTTCAGTCGTCTTCCATATTGGGTGCAATCTATTATACCAAAGATTTTTTATGTGACTGAAAAAGCTTGGAACTTTTACCCATATACGACTACTGAATATACTGTGAGTACAATTACATGTCTACATAATTTTATATTTATTGACAAGTGATCTGCAAGTTTATTTAGTTGATAGTGACTACATCAATCTTTAAAGCTTTTTAAGAAAATAAGAAGCTGTCTGTATAAAAATGGTTATTGATGTATTGAAAACTTTTTTTTTAGTGTTCATTCATACCAAGGTTCAGGATATCCATCGAAACTAAATATGAAAATAATAATGGATGTACAGAAAATGTAGGTAATTATGTCTCGTTCATAATATGGTGTATTGAATTTCAGATGAAGGTTTCTAAAGGAGTAATGGGTATCAACACTGAATAGGTGGAACAATTTCCCCATTATCATTATTTGAGAAAACTGTATGTGAAATATGAACGGTAGTTGAATATAATTTATGAAGCCTGGGGTGCAATACACTATATATTGAAAATTCTTCTAATCAGTCTCAAACATAAATTCTTATTTTTCAATTCTGTAGGCACTCTTTCGTACACACTCAGCTATCTATAGTATAATTATTATTACTTCAGTGTCTTGGTTTGATGCCTGAACAACTAGCAGAACGTGTTGTGGATCACATTGATATTGCATATGACGAAGTTTCTCCCAAACATTATAAGGAAGAGGAGGATCCTAGGTTCATCCAATCGAAGAAAACCCATCGGGGTCCACTTGTAGATGGTTGGCGGGAAAATTATCAACCCATAATGTGTTCATATAAACTGGTTCATGCCTCATTTGAAGTGTTTGGTATGCAAACTAGGGTCGAAGAGTTTATTCACTCTGTGAGTATTTTTAATATACTAGAGTAGCACTGAAAATTTCTTAAATTCATTAAATTCAACCCTTTTAATGAAGCCATTCGTTTGGTTCATGTCTTTTTGTGTTGGTATTGTCTCGGACATTTTGGTTGTTTGCAATGTTTTTTTATTTTTTTTTAAATATCTATCTAATATGTCTGATGGTTTTTATAATAGTGATATTATCAATAAGCAAAAACTACTTTTCGAGCCCTTAAATTCGAAACGTCGGCAAGAAAACAATTGTTTTTTTAAGAAAAAATTGATCTGGTTACCCAACCAATCTTTTTTCAGAAAAATATTGGATCACTAAACCAGTTAACCTTTTAATAATACTTGAAGTCAATGTGGCACCCTTCAGAGTATTTATTCTTGGTTGGATACTGGTTTGAAGAAACTGACATTGTTTTATTCGGCTATTGAATTTAAAAATTGTTGATTTGTCTTTGAGATGATTTTCTTTTCCTTCCACATCACATTTTGTTGATGAAAAAAATTGAGATTGGTATTGAAACAAATATCAACAATGTGGCACAAAATAACGATAGCTTAACATTTTCCCAGTTTTTTTTTTCAATAAGAAACATTGCCAGTTTCGAGTCAACTAGGAATTACTATTTGACTCGGGTCTCTAGTTCTGTCAGCAATATAATGTAGCAGAATTGAATCATTATTATTTACTGCTAGAGACAAATATTTTGTCAATTGTAAATTTAAGCTCGAGACCTTTTGGACTCTGATGTCATCAGTTACTTTGAGTAACAAAAGAAGAAATTTAATATTTTTTAAAGTTCTTTCGCAACTCATTGCGCCAGTAATGACTACAATACTATTGTATAAGTAACTCTTTATTGTGAGAATTTCACTAAATAGTTTACAAAACCGCTAACAATCACAAAACTGATTTCGCCATACAATAGCCTCCTCTAGTGTTTTCTACTTAGACATTTTGTGCTTTATATAATAACAATTTGAATCATATAAATTAAACTCCTTGAGATTTTTAATACAAATATGACAGTAACTGAATACGTGCTTTAATTTTTGTGTTGTGTTGACACTATGAAGGGCTTATGATAAAAATGTCTATACAATCAGAAACAAATTGAAGTCTACTAATAATAACGGAATTTGAAAGAAAATAATTGTAAATCACCAACGTCTTGACATGGGTACTAATAGAATTGAAAAGTTCAGAAACTTACAATCACTAAATTTTAGTTAAAAATTTTTTCAATATTTTCTAGTATAAATATAAACTTTTCAGAAAATATATCCTCTGTTTCATGAAGATTGTTTATAATAAATGAAAATAGTTGCGTTACAAAGAATATATTCAATAAAAAAGTGCATGTATTCTACTGTTATGTTATGAGCGATTATAAACAATTTTCAAACAACCAATTATTGTAATGTTAATAAGAAATATGTAATGTTTCGCCAACAATATCAACATTTAAATAAACTACTTGTAGATAGAGAACAAGTCCAACTGACTAATTCACTAAAAGATTAATTAAAAACTCAACAACGAAACTGAAATAAACTAGCTTGAATGGAGAATACAGCTTTTCAACAATAAAGTTAATCAAGCTAACTTGCATCGAAAATGAAATTTGACTCTACTATAACATGGATCCGTATAGACGTGCGCTAGGTCGTTATTCAACCGAACACTACTACAAATCAAATGCAATGTTTTAAAAACGCTTAATAGAGGAGTGTTGAATAGCTGGTAAGGAAATCAACAAACTCACTCTCATCAACTTACCTCGTCAGGTGTGGTGGTTCGTTAAATTTGAAAATAATCTATGAAAATTTGATTCTAAAATATTTTGCTTGAACTGTGATATAGACACCAGAGAAATTGTTATTTTTTATATGATGGTTGAGTGGAAGGTCTGCTACATTAAATGAAGGCAATTCATTATTATTTTTCTTTAATTTTTTTTGGTGTCATCGGCATCGACTACATTGGTCATTAGCCTCGTGTCCTGGGTAGCAATATTAATAACTCTCACAGCCACCTAGGGGGCATCATGGCTATTCGCAATCCGTCAGCCATGTAACGTTGCATTATCATCCCAGCTTCAACTAAATACATTCTCTCGAGAAAAATATATGGTCGAGGTTGAGTTCGAACTCACGACCTTCCGGTCTTGAGTCGGTTACACTACCACTGGGCCAATTCATCGCGTATTATTATTATTAGTATTGTATTATGTAATCATAGTATGTTTTCAATAAGACAATAATATTAGCTATTGAGTTTGTTGATGAATGAATAAATGAATGAATTGCATATTAATACACAGTGTTTTTTATAATTTCAGTGTATAAGAGAAGTTTTACTCCTTGGCCATAGACAAGCATTTGCTTGGCTTGACGAATGGGTAGAGATGACAATGGAGGACGTTAGAGAATTCGAAACTAATTTACAACAACAAACAAACTGTTTGTTCAAGGCGGAAGTAACTCAAACACCGAGCTTATCGTCTCAAATTTCCGAAGATTCTGATGCAGCGGCATCTTTCTCATTGGAAAATTCACCACCAGAGACTCCTAAGTCGCCGAAATCTCCTACTAAAAAAGGCTACTTCTCTAGTTGGTTTTGAACTAGTAAATACCTGGTTTTTGATGTACGCTGTTTCAAACCAATGAAGAGATGTTTGTGTTATGACTAATAAAATTTCTTTGTTGATTGTATTTTATTCGTGAAAAGCATCCACATATCTGTTAAATATGTTCATTTTATAAATTATAGGGAATATTATTTCAATATATGGTCATAGTATGAGTAGAGATTTTTCAGTCGGACTTTTTTCCCTACTACCAGGTTCAAACTGGTGTACCCCAATTAAGTATAATGAATCAAGAATTTCTGACCGTTCAGTCGAAAGTTTATTACTTCAAGAGGACGCTCAGATATCATTAACTGTAGTGATCATTCTTCACACTTGACGTTTTGTTGAAATAATTATACTCGTTTGCGATTGAGGCCTTTGAAACAAGTGAATATACTGGAAAAAAAGTTTTTTTTGTTTTTACTTCGCCATCATCAAACAATATCTCATGTTTTTTATACCTCTTTTATTTGTAACTAACGTTACTGCAGTTTGGTCCAATAAGGACATTTTCAAAGTTTGTCTATGGCACTGTAGCCCTTATACTGGTAGATCGATTCTGATGCGGTTTTTTTATTTAATAATTAATTTTGTTGGGATGGTTCTTAGATACGCATTCAAGTATAGTTAACAATAATAATTTTTAAATGTTGGTGTTTCTTGATAAATAAAAATTTGTTCAACTTGAAATGTTTTCTTCATTTTATAAACCGTTCTTCTTGCACCATCAGAGGGCTTCGCGAAATGTATAGTGCCCACATTAAATTTAGATCTAGCACCGCCACTGTTTGTGGGGGATATTCCGAATGAGAGGAATACCAATAAATTCTATAAGAACCAAGGTGAAAATATTTTCTATTTTTGTTGTATCATACAATTTCTAATTGTTCGAATATTGAGTGGTTAAAAAAATTGAAGAAGACACCGTTAATGTGGATTGCCACTCTGGCACTGAAGTCTAGCGTTCTAACAACAACTATTAGAAGCCTACAAATTGGTGTAACATAAAGCTATTCAAGTTTCTAGTAACTTTCATTTCATTAATAAATGGCGAACTTTTGAAAAGTTATTGAATAAGTACAAATTATGGGGAAATACTTCCTTTTACTTTCACTTCTCAGTTTTTTGTAGAAAAATATGAATTCCAATACCTACGAAATGTCAGTTCACTGAGTGACTTTGACATTTGAGAACATACCTATTTAGAAGAAAAACATTCTCAAGGCTTACTTCTGATTGAAAATGATTGAAATACAACTTTGGTAACGGCGTGCGGTGGAAAGAAATTTCAGAATGTTAAAGACAGTTTTTCACTTGAGAAAAAACGTATAATACTTGGACGAAGTCAGATCGGGTGATGAGTAGGTAGGTAAATCAAGAACTGTTTACATAACAATATGCTGTCTTTGTGCAAGGGCGTTGTTCTGCAACATAGAAAACCTTTGGACAATTTTCCGCTTCTTTTATGCATATTTTTTCCTTATATAGTGAAAAATTATGTCAAATAGTAATTTCCAGTTAATGTTTCACCAGAAAAAACAGTCATGATTACTCCTTGGATATCCCAAACAAATGAACGAAGAAATTTTTGAATATGATTTTTCCTAGGCCTTGGAGAACCAGATTGTCTGAATTCCATCAATTGCTGTTTTGTTTCTGAGCTGTAAACATGTACCTAACCAAGTTTCATCCTCAGTTTGCATCTTTTTCAAACTAAGCACAGATCCAAGACGATGATTATATCCTTGCACGGTTCTGGTCAACATATTTCAAACATTTGTGGATCTAATTTTCAGAAAGTTTCCTCATGTCCAAATCGACGCGACCTGTATGATGGATGAGTTGATATGAAATATTCAGTGCCTCAGACATTCGTTTCAACCCAATTCAACGGTTTGATGAANTTTGTGATTGTACCCTCATGAATAATTGTTGTATCATGATAGAAGGCAAGTCATCAATATTCATTATGGCGAAACATCGCGAATCAATCCACTACAGAGAAAGAAGACATCGCACTGTTTGACAGTGAGATCTACTGATGACTCGGTTTACTTTCTATATTAATTTTAAATGCTTGTGAAAAAAAAAAGAATCACCATAAAATACATCGTGTACTGTTTTTCTGGCACAAACTCTACTGCTAAGCATGAAAATAAACTGGCGACACTGGCCTTGTTAGTATGGCCCGAGTTCGTGCTACATAAACACAATATAAATAGGTACGTTAATATAAATCAGGTAATAAATCAAAACAACATTTATTAATTCTAAGGCAGTACAGAATCGTCATTTAATAAGTTATCGAAAAAACCGATTCGAGCTACATAGGTTTTGATTGAATTGAAAAAGATTATGATAATTTCGCACCAAAAATGACAATATTTTGAAGATGTTTCCATGTTTTTGAAGCGGCTCAACAAAAGTATTTTCTGGACAATTGATTGCACATTTCATCAGAAATATGAAGTTTGAAAAATAAAGGAAAAATTCAAAGTGCCATTGTGTTTAGTTGAAATTTGAAGGAGGCATATAAAATTGAAAATGAACAATTTAATCGATTTTTTTAAATGAAAAGTTGACAGGTTCGGAGTAACATGACAACTAAAATGGTGCTTATATTTATTCGTTTTCAAAATAAGAACTAAGTCGAAGTCAAATTTCAATTGAATCTATTGATGAGAGAAGTTTGATGTGGTGCAGAATTTGATATGCAATTTACTGATGTCACTAATTTAGTTATCGATTTTAAAATTTTTTGAGAAAGTGTTAAATTCACTTATGACTATGTAGAAAAGTACGACACTTCATATTGAATGGGTTCAAAAGAAATTCCTTAAATTTTTGACGTTCAAGTGGAAAATGCCTTTGAAAAACCATTCATTCATTAGAAGATATGGCGGCCGATATACTGAAGCTAAGTAGTCGTAAAGTTAAGAATGACTTGAAATTTTCATTTCAGTTATTAAATTATCTTATTAACTGCTCTGCACTGCTAGCACACATTGGCTTACACGTTTCTTCTAGAAGTACAATGCATACAGAAACATTTGCTACAGATTTTCATCGTTGTAACTATGGCAAACACTCTCCCCTGCCTAGAGTTTGCTATTGGTGGTAATATAGTCGATCTGGACTTTTTCTCACTAAACAAAACTAAATTTGAGTTTGCATTACGCTGTTTCACAACTTAAATAATCTAATGAGACGAACAAAAATACTTTCTATAAAAATCAAGTAATGGAAGCAGGAAATAACTATAAAATAGTTTGGGAAGTTATTAATTGTGCATCCAATTCAACCTCGTCGAAACAGGAATTAGGAACGATGAACTTACTAGGAACAAATGGAAAGGAGATAACAGATAACACAGAAAAATCAAATATCTTCAACATATACTTCACAAATATAGGGCATAACTTAGCAGAAAAGATTGGACAAAAAGATAAAAAAGATCCACATATAAATTTTATGACTCCGGATAGAACACTGGATGAATCTAGACCCAGTGTCAGATAATGAACTAATTGAAACTGTCTGAACATAAGAAAAATAAGTGTGCCGCTGGAGAAGATGAAATCTCCAAGACATAAATAAAATCAGTGTACTCTAGTATTATTGCTTCTTTGAAACATTTAATAAATTCGTCTTTCGAAACAGGTATTAGTACCTTCCCAGTGGAAAAATGCAATTATCACACCCATTCATAAATCTGTTGATTACAAAACTCCTAGCAATTATAGACCCATCTCAGTTATAAACAACTTTGCAAAAATATTCCAAAAGTATTTGAAACATCGTTTGATGAAATTTTTTGCCAAGCATAAGTGTTGTCGTAGGCTTGGATAGGTCAAGAAAATGTCGAAACTGTATCGCACAATATTTTACTTGAACGTCTCAATAAAGTTGGCATACGTGGCACAGCAATGAATCTATGAAAACATTATTTAGAAAACAGGACACAGCGAGTAAAAATTGAAGAGTATCTCAGTGAGTCACTGAAAATCACAATAGATGTTCCATAGGGTTCAGTGCTGGGTCCAATTTTGTTTCTCGTGTATATCAACGACATTGCTGATATAAATAACTTTCATGGCCACATAGTATCATATGAAGATGGTACTGTATTGTTTTCATAAACGATACATGAAAGAAGGTATATGAATGTACTGAATGAAGCATCTCTTACATCCACAGTTGGTTGAATCATAGCCTATCAACAGTAAATTTTCAGAAGAGTAATTTTATCACCTTTTCTTTAACTACTGAAGACCAACCTACAGAAAGATATATTTCAGTACATAGTTATTCTTTTGGCGAAATATGTCTCAGAGAGTTTGTCCACAGATTGAAAAAATTAATAAACTAAAGTATCTTGGTGTGATAGTGGGCCAACACCTAAAGTGAGATCTGTTTTTAAATCTGTTTTTCCGTTAATCAGCTGTCGTCCCCATACGAACGGCAACTCTCAGAAGTTGAGAAACTTGTGCGAGCTAAGGAATAACGAGGTCTTACCTTTTAACGTGTTATTCATAACACGGTTGTAGAATATCATCCCAGCTTCAACCAGATAAATTATCTCGAGAAAAATATCTGGTCGAGGCGGGAATCGAACCCACGGCCTTCCGATCGTGAGTCGGGCGCACTACCACCGAAGCCAATTCCACAATTATTTGCTATGTGATTTTCTCAGCAGGAAAAACCTTTCCATAATTTATAACTCATTGCCTGAGTCAATTTTAAGATATTGCATAGTAATATGGGGAGGTCTCTACCACAACGCTAAAAAAAATGCAAACTACTCAAAATTGTTTGCTAAGAATACTCTTCAAAAATGACAGATTATATAATATAAAAAGTCTGTATAAGGAATCCAAGCAACTAAATTCCAAAAACTTATTTGCATATTATTGCCTGATATATACCTACCTACCGCAAAACAAAGCCCATTGTTAATGCGTTTTTAAACATTATGTTACTCCATTCATAGAAAACAAATGTATTGACTTGCCAATTTTGGCCCTAAACTATATAATCCACTACCTTTATGTGTGAAAGAATTGAGAAGGAAAAAAGCTTTTAAAACTGAAATAAAGGAACTCATAGAGTGAGATGAAATTAATTTTGATCTTTATCTACAGCTGATAACGGAAAAACAGAAATAGACAAATCTATAATTTTAGAAAACCATTGAATACCTAATTCACTTTCAAAAAAATGCAAAACACAATTATTCTATGCTTAGTTTGTATTCTTACTGATCGAAGGAATACAATGATAGGTACATGTATTCGCAAATGAATGATATATGTACTAAATGTAATAACTTCTAACGGACATGTATTGTGTGATATTCTATACAGATTATTATGTCTGTATTCATATAATTTATTGTGAAATCTGCTGAACTCAATTGGGTGTTACCCGTTAATGAACTAAATAAAAATTTAAATGCCGCAATAAACAATAAAAAAGTTTTCTTCATTTCCTGAAGACGCCAGCTTGATTGCTGAAACGCGCGTCTGGGAGAGTATTACATTTCTGATGATTGGGGAAAGTGCTTGTTTTGGAAAAATAATTTCGACCAATTTCTTAAACTTTGGGACCACTGCGTAATGGAGAATTGATGAAAGTTCTGGATGCTCTGTTTGCAGTAGGTACCAGATTTTCTTAAACGTACTGTAACAAATTAAAGAATTTACTGTTTAATTTATTTACTGTTTAATTTATTTCTAACAATATTTCACTATCACTATCATTATCACTATCACAACTAATTTATTTACAACACTTAGCTTTCAATTTATTTCCACTATTTGAATTTCTTGTTTTCCGCTTGATTCGCTTTCTGAACTCATACCCCATCTCTGAACGAGGAGCCGACCTAGATTTCTCTAGTGGTCTCTGTTCCCGCCTAGTATTTTCCCGGCGAATCATGTGTTTGCTGGCTGAGATATCGGACAGGGCCGGCTTTAGATTCGTTACAGTACGTTGAGTATGTGGTATCACATCATCACCGTCATTAGCGCTCAGTTTAAAGTGTTTGGAAGAAACAAAATATAAAAAACAATGTTTGTGAGGTTGTTGATTGATATGACAGAAATTAACATAAATACTTGTCAAAACTTCTCAATTATATTTTTATTGAAGAAGTTATTAGTAGTTATTTGCTAACTACAATTGGTGACCCCGAAAAAGAACATTAACACTGTCTACAAAAAGATGGTTAAACTTCTGCAACAACTCAACAAAGATCAAGTTACAAAAATCATCGACATTGACACTATGATGGAGCAGTACCAGATTTGAAAATCAAATTAGAAGCAGAAATCAACAAGAGGTATCCAGAGTTTGCAAATCCGAAAGACTTTGACTTCACAACTCTGCTGAATCTATTATCCAATGATGAGTGTTAAACTAGTGCCTCAAACCAATGAAGATTGTANTCAAAAAATTTTAAAATCGATAACTAAATTAGTGACATCAGTAAATTGCATATCAAATTCTGCACCACATCAAACTTCTCTCATCAATAGATTCAATTGAAATTTGACTTCGACTTAGTTCTTATTTTGAAAACGAATAAATATAAGCACCATTTTAGTTGTCATGTTACTCCGAACCTGTCAACTTTTCATTTAAAAAAATCGATTAAATTGTTCATTTTCAATTTTATATGCCTCCTTCAAATTTCAACTAAACACAATGGCACTTTGAATTTTTCCTTTATTTTTCAAACTTCATATTTCTGATGAAATGTGCAATCAATTGTCCAGAAAATACTTTTGTTGAGCCGCTTCAAAAACATGGAAACATCTTCAAAATATTGTCATTTTTGGTGCGAAATTATCATAATCTTTTTCAATTCAATCAAAACCTATGTAGCTTGAATCGGTTTTTTCGATAAATTTTTGAATGACGATTTCGTATCGCCTTGGAATTAAAAAATGTTGTTTTGATTTATTAGCTGATTTATATTAACGTACCTATTTATATTGTTTATATAGCACGAACTCGGGCTATACTAACACGGCCAGTGTCGCCATGTTATTTTCATGCTTAGCAGTAGAGTTTGTGCCAGAAAAACAGTACACGATGTATTTTATGGTGATTCTTTTTTTTCACAAGCATTCAAAATTAATATAGAAAGGAAACCGAGTCATCAGTAGATCTCACTGTCGAATAGTGCGATGTCTTCTTCCTCTGTAGTGGATTGATTCGCGATGTTTTGCAGTCGGATTTCAGTACGGATTCGTTGTGAAAGATTCGATCTTATTGCTCGCCATAATAAATATTGATGACTTGCCTTCTATCATGATACAACAATTATTCATGAGGGTACAATCACAAATCTCATAATTGACTTTGTGGGTACCTTCACAACTGCCATGACCTAACAAATCGAACGTCAATTTTTTTGATCTTTTACTTCTGTTTTCATAATTTTTCAAATGTTTCAATAGTTTGCTTGAAATCGCACGTTAAAGTTAGGATCTCGTTAATCCTCATCTCGCACAAGTTTCGACTTTGGCGTAGAATGAATCCAAAACAAATACTTTCGCAACCCAATTTTCCCAGGATATAAAGAAAACTGTTTTCTTCATCTCCTAAAGGTTGGTAAATGCGCGTCCAGAAGGGTATTGCATTTCTGGTGATTGGGAAAAGTACTTGTTTTAGACTATCACTTGAATGAATTATGAAGTGGGAGTTCACAATTGTGGTACCCAAAAGTAGTTCTATGGCAATTTTTTGTACCATCGTATGGTCTTTCAAAGAGCTGTGCTGTAACTCGACATTTGATCTGATAAATCAGTATTATAATCGACGACTGCTTTTGGTATTTGGATGATGGTTCCACGATGGTGGATTTGTACAGTTTTGTCAGTATGACATGTAGACACAATCCAGACATCTCTTTTATCTCGCCATTTTCTCTGACAATAATTTCACATTTTTTTAGTTTCTTTTGCGTGACTTCAGCGGGAGTTCCTTTTCGATTACTACGTAATGTTCCAAGGCAGTGTGTTTTTCTATCCAATAACATGAAGGCTAGTTGCAGGCTGGTATACCAATTATCGGTGACACATTGCCGCATTCCAAGAGATCATGTGCCAGATCTCAAACAATTTTTGTGGATGCTAATATTGGATTGTTTTTATTCTTTGAATTATCTTCGTTCTGTTGGCCTGCATATATGTTTATATTCCAAGTATATCCTTTTTCTGAACACAATTTGATCCCATATTTATGGGTTTTTTGTGGATTATACTGTCTGAAAAACAATCTTCCCTGAAAAGGTATCATGGTTTCATCTATACAGAACTTTATTTCGGATCATTACGCATGGGGCAACCTCGTTTCGGAAAATCCACTTTGTAGACCAATAGTCTCTGAATGAATTCATCGGAACAATGCCCATATAACCAAGAAGATCTAGCAAATGAATTATATCTTTACGATTGGTGGGTTCCCACGCATGTAATCGAGATTTGTCAGATATAGTCTAATATACTATATTATATAGTATATTAGGCTTGCCTACTCAATAAATAAATGAATAATATAGTCTCATCTTCTAAAAGCATCTGGGTGGCATATGTATTGGTTTCATCGAGTATCATTCCAATTATATTCCAATTGACGAAAGTCAAGTAATAGTCGATAGGTCTACTTCCTTGTGATGCTGCATGATATTGAGGATTTATGCCCCCCACAAATCCATCGCGAGTGGCGGACAGTGTATATCACTTTGGCCAACCCCATTCAGGTGGTAGGTGCATTTTGAGCACTTCCATCAGTCCTGAGAGTTTCATCGTTCTACCTCGAATATTACGGATTTTTTGGTTTTTCCTGTATATCTCCAGATCCAAAAAAGCTATATTCGATTTCTTTACATCATTGAATAGGTCTCTTAAATATGCAACTTTGCCATAATTTAACCGACACTCTATCTCTTATATCGTTTACGAGATCCCCATATACGGAAATTAATTTGAATAGCCCCGTATATACAAAAGTTAATAATCGGACATAGCACTCAAGAAAGTTGCACACCATAGACACGTGTTTCGGGATCTTGGCCCATCATCAGTATGGTACAGCTAAGTGTAAGGATTGCCTATAATCCAGACAAACAAGTTGTTAGACCGAAAACACTTATTCTTTCTCCTTTCTGGAAAAACGAGCCAGAACTATGGTTCAACGCTATCGAAACTCTCGTCAATATCAATGACATTACAGCAGAAACAATAAAATTTGGAAAAATCCTCCTAATGTTGGATTGTAATATTGCTAAAGAAAACTCGAATTTATTTGAAATTGGAAACGATCAAAATTCTTATGCTATTTTAAAAACCCAATTGATTAAAATGTACCAAATATCTGGTGAAGAAAAAATGCTGAGGTTATTTGGAGAGTGTGTACTGGGTGATAAAAAGCAAAGCTGTTTATATATTCAAACTTGTGCTATTGAATCTTGTACTTCAACAAAGTCTTTAGAAGACAAAATCGATCAGTTAATAGATGAATTGGATGAGAAATATGTTTCAAAATCGAGGTCTAGGATAAGAGATCGATCTAGCCCAAACTACAGATATAAAACTCGATCTCTTTCGAACCCACGAAAATAATTCTGTTATTACCATCTCAAATTCAATAAAAAAGCTAGAAAATGTGTTGCGCTTTGTACTTATGGAGGCAGAAGTGATACGGAAAACGAGCAGGCCAGTCGTTAATGACGACCAACATTCTTGGCCAGGAAAACAGTCATCTTTTCATTTACGATCCTGTTACAAAAGTTGATTTTCTCATTGATAGTGGTTCTGATGTTTCAATTGTACCCAAAAATAAGAATTTATTGCGCATACAACCATCCGAAAAACCTTTGTATGCTGCTAACGGAACGATAATTGACACTTTTGGAGAAAAAAATCTTGAAGATTTCTCTTGGACTGAGAAGAAATTTCAGTTGGTCTTTCATTATAGCCAACGTCGACAAAGCTATAATTGGTGCAGATTTTCTCAAAGAATTTGGTTTATTAATAGATGTAAAAAATAAAATGATTGTGGACACCCAAACAAATCTATCAAGATCCTGTAAATCATGTACATTAGATAATTTTCTGTTTTTTGTATTGATTTGTCAAATTAATATAAATAGTTGTCAAAACTTCTTAAATATATTTCTATTGAAGAAGTTAGTAGTTATTTGCTAACTACAAGGTCTTAACTGGTCTCCATGCTTTTTTTGGCGTTCCATTCACCGCAACAATATATGAATAAGGTCCAGTTTGATCAANTTCCATGCACTCCGGAATTCATTCACCATCGCTCCTATCCGACTGTCGACTTCAACCCCAGTGTTCGCCGTGTTCTCGCCTAGTTCAGACGTACATTCTGTCCCAGATTCATCTCATCCATCCACCACCAACCCTCTGCCCACAGGCACTATGAAGACATCTTCCTTCTCTCTTAGGGTGATGCGGAGGGTAAGCAGCATCGCTGTTGGATGTCCGTGTCGTGCAACTGCTTTTTGCCAACAAAAAACATTGTGAAAGCTTTAAATGTTATGCTCATCAACTTGTAAATCGCTGAAAAAGCTGTTTTTCTGTTGAACGGCCATTTCAGCAACAAATGTTTAGGTATCATCTAATGATTTGAAAAATGAAAACGCCTTAATAATATCTGAGTTGATACTACTATAATTAGAAAACCAAGAATTTGTTGGTAGTAAATAACTATTTTAGTTCATTGAAATGAAAAAAATTACTGAAATAAGAATGAAACTACTTTTTGAACATAACCAATTTGCAGCAAATGAACAGAGTTCAATTGATGATTTCAATTGTACAGAGTTCAATTGAAAATCACTGGTTTATTCACAGTAATGAATATTTTTCAGTGAAGCAATAGAAATTTTTTCAATGACAAATGAACGTACCTAATATTACCGAGTAGTGCCAACTTACTTGTCCGCTAATGGACATGTCATTTGTTCATTCGGAGACGCTTAAAAAATTTCACTTAGAACTATATGCTCGACTTGCGTTATTCTATGGATTCGTATCTAATTTTAATATGTGAAATAAAGCTTCTTTCATGTACCAGAATAATACTTACGATGTCTTCCAACTTCTATTCCCTTAAAAATCTCCTGCGATGCCTACATCAACAAAAAAAAAGTGAAAACTTGAAATGTTATGCTCATCTACTTGTGAGTCGCTCAAAAAACTGATTTGTTTACATAATGTCAATGTTTGAATATTACCGATTGATTCAAAATATGGGAACGCCTAAAAAGGTAACATCAGATTTGATTAGGTAGTTTGTAAATGCTTCATCACGATTTTTTTTTTCTGAGATTTATTTCAGAAACATAAGGAGGGGCTGGGATCCATTAAATCACTCCCAACCTGTTGCAGTCGATTGATCCATGAAGAAAAAATAGCTGTTTTAGTTTCTTTCAATGAAAAATAGATGATAAGTAAGAAGTTTATCACTGCAAATGAAACAACTTACTGAACACAATCAGTTTGCAACAAATTAACAGAGTTCAATCGAAAATTACAAGCTTATTTATTTAGAGTAATGAATATTGTTCAATTATAGCAAATGAAATTTTTTCAACGAAAATTGAATATTACTGAGTGGTGAAAACTTATTTTTCCTTTAATGGACATGTCAATTTTTTATTCCGAGACCCTTGAAAATTTCATTTAGAACTACTATAAAATAGTATAACTATTAATTTGGATTGAGATGCATGAGCAAGGTCTGCTCATGTTGCGATTGCGATATGTATATACAAAAAAAATATGGGAATCTTCCAAATAAAGAAAGGAAACAATTAATTGAAAAAAACTCTATAAAGATGTACATATAAAAAAATGTGGAGATATTTCAAAGAAAGGAAGGGATCAATCNAACATGTATAAACAAAAAAATGTGAGAATCTTCCAAAGAAAGGAAGGCAGCAATCAGTTTCATAAAAATTAACTCTGTATGAAGATGTTTACACACAAAAATATGGGAATTTTCCAAAGGAAGGAAAGAAGCAATCAAATCAAAAAATCAACTCTATGTAAAGATGTATATACAAAAAAATGTGGGAATCTTCAAAAGAAAGGAAAAAAGCCATCAATTTCAAGAAAATTAACTCTATATAAAGATGGAAGCAATGAATTTCGAAAAAATTAACTCTATATAGATGTATGCTCGACTCCGGCTCATTCTATGGATTCATATCTAATTCAGTTATGTAAAATGAAGCTTCTTTCATACACATGAATGATACTTAGGATGTATTCCAACTTCCAATCCCTTGAAAACAATCTGTGATGCCTACATTAACAAAAAAAATTTGGAAACTTCAAATGTTATGCCCATCTATTTGTGAGTCGCTGAAAAAGCTGTTTCATTTATGAAACAGCATTTTCAGAAGCAAATGTTTGTGTATTACTGATTGATTCAAAAATGAAAACGCCTAAATGAGATCTGAATTGATGAAGTTATTTGAAAATGCTTCACCCTTCACCGTGAACATTTTTTCTGACAATCATTTCAAAAACCTACGAGTGTGTTAAGATATGTTGGATCACCCCCAAGGAGAAAAAACTTGTAGCTAGCTGTTTCCTTGAATAAAAAATACATTAAAATACTGAATAAGTGAATAGTTAACTTTCTGTAAATGGAACGAATTTTTAAATGTAGTCAATTTATAGTAGTCAATAAATGTTTTGAATCATGTCAAATGATTTTTTTACCGTTACAACGTTACTGTCAAATAGTAATTAAATAATTCCATAAAAATCAAAAGATCAATATTTTTCCAGCAGCTTAACTGCATTAACCTTTCTCGATTTCATATCATTTCTAGAAACATGAGGATTCGCTTTCCAATGGCATTTCAGGTTAGCTACCCAAATTTCTGCTAACGCAGTTGTCGGTTGATTGGCCAAATCAGCAACACTGACATAAAAACTTGGCATGTTGACTTGGGTGTCACACCAATAGGTGGTTCCACATATGTCTAGCTTGCGTTTACGAAGTTATTTTTATTGGGAACTTTTCTTGGTTATATCTTGTCTTCAGTCGAGGACCGCCTGCCCGGTACTGACGATGCCCAATAGGCTGAAACAGCTGTCTACCGGTGGCTTTTAAATTCAAATCAATATGGAAATGATCAAAATAGTACTTATATTTATCTTTTGATTTTTATGTGATTATTTTCTACCAGCTTGACTGCATTAGCTTTTCTTGATTTCATATCATTTATATAAACATGTGGATTCGTTTTCCGATGGCATTTCAGGTTAGCTTCCCAAATGTCTGCTACCGCAGTTGTTGGTTGATTGTTGAAACCACCAACATTGACTAAAAACTTGGTAAGTTGACTTGGGTGTCACACCAATAGGTGGTTTCGCTTATGGTTCGCTTGCGTTCACGCAGTAATTTTTTTATTAAGTACTTTTCTTGGTTATTCACATTTTGTCTTCAATCGAGGACCGCCTGCCTGGTACTGATGATGCCCAATAGGCTGAAACAGCTGTCTACCGGTGGCTCTTAAATTGAAATCAATATGGGAATGATCAAAATAGTACTTATACACAGGGTGTTTCATTTGAAATAATCAACTTTCAGTTATCTCTTCATGAAAACAAAAAAACTGTATTTTTTTACCACCCTGTATTGAAGTAACTGAGATTATTGGAGGATATTATTTCAGAAGAAAAAAACTGATTCATATTTCGAAGACAGTAACAGATAAGTATGGAGTAATATTAAGAAAAGTTCTAGATTCCAGAAATAATATTATATACAGGGTGTTCCATTTGAAAAATCGAACTTGCCACTACTTTCTAAAGGAAATGTATGAATAAGCTCTCCATTAAATTTTCAAAGTGTACCGGTGTCTGTTTTACCAGAAACGTCTAATGTACCATCCACCGGGAATCAGCCTGTATAAGGATAATAATAATTGATTGTTCATGAGGAGTAAGGACTGAAAAAAAACACACAGTTCAATAGAGATGATAGGGATAATTTTAGAGTACTATAACTTAAAAATCATGACTAGAATGGGGCTTTACTGGTAGATTTTGTAAACATATAATCAGTTTCTGAAAGGTAGCAAACACTCTATTCACCAAATAATTGAGGTTAATGAAATCACCCATTGAAAACGTGTGAAGCTGAATAGAATTAATTTTAAGGTATGAGAAAGTGAAATCAAAATTAATTTTATAAAAAATTGGTTTTGAACTCGATTCCACTGAATTAGTAAAAAAAACTGTATACTTTATTGAAGTAGTAGGTATAGAATGAGTTTCAAAAAGTTTTCACCATATGGGAAACTTTTTTATTATCCGTTTGCCAGAAAATTTTAATCTTGATAAAAATTAGTGCATTGCGAGAAATATGGATCTGAGTTGTCAAAATTCTAAATTTTCGTTCGAAAAATAGAAATTTTGATCAAGAGTAAACTACCCTCATATTCGACATTATTGAAAAAGTTTATCCAGAAAATTTGAAAACATTGTTCAGATTCATAGCCACCTACTTAACGAAACAAAATAAATCATTTTTTTTTCGTGGTTCTAGCCTCATAAAGAGAGATCTGTTAGTAGTAGATACCAGTACCTAAGTACTACTTACAGATTTGTAATACTTTATTGTTCAGCATTAATGAATCTAGTCGAATATTTCTTGTCATTAAATCATAGTGATAGTTATTATGGACATACAGAGTGAAACATCAATTTTGCACCAAAAAACCTGTAAAAATTCAATCCATTCTCAACATCAATATATCAGTTCGAATAATAAATTGAAATGAAGTGTGTATTGAAATATTATAGTAATATGAGGGAGGCGCCTTGGGTAAAAAAATGTAGGTGACCGTAATTTCAAATCTGAATATTTTTTTCTAATTTAAACAACTTTTTTGAATGAATTTTTTTGATAATGTCGAAAATAAGGGTAGTTTACAATCGAGCGAATTTTCAATTTTTTGTTCTCCCCTGTACACCGTTAGGAAATTGAAAATTTCGACAACTCAAATCCAAGTTTCCAGCAATGCACCAATTTTTATCAGGAATAAAATTTTCTGACAAATCGATAATAAAAAAGTTTTCCATATGATGCAAACTTTTTGAAACTCACTGTATTGTATGAATAAAAAACAAATAATAATTTTAAGAGAGAGAAAGGGGCACGCAAATAAAAAAGTGGCATACTAGTAGGTGATGAAATGAAACTTTTTGAGATATAAAATTTATTTGGCGAATTCAATAAAAAATGAACTTGTGATAATTGTTGAATTATGAAAATTGCTGAACTTGAACTTGAATTCTCCTGTCAGTATTTCTGTTCCGTTTGCATTACATTTTTTGGTAAATTCATTTCAAAATCGCCTGTGTATAGTTGAAAAACAAGGGTTAACAGTAGTGGAGGCTTGCTCTGATCCAGAATCAGTTCCGTTTTGTGTATTGGTTTGGTTTATAAACCCTTGGCATATTGACTTCACTTGCTTCAAAACTCCCAGTTGAGATGTCCGATAATAATGAATCTAATATAAAAACCAAACTAGGGAAGATAGTGATTGAACTGTATATATAAACACTTCAACACAGGTACACACAAGGTTTATAGCAATACAGTTTTCTGCAAATTCTTTCTACTCACTTCTTCGAGACTGAACACAATACGTTTTTACACGTTATGAGAATATACACAGAAATTTTATCGTACATAAATAGTTTCATTTCATCAAGTATTTCAGTTGTCTCGCTTTATGATCTGCTACAAAAAATATTATTTTTTCACATAGGGAAGAAGACCTAACTGATGGCGTATCTGCTATAATGGGGAATGTTCCTCAATTTGGGTTATTACAGCAAATGCAAGCTTGAAAAAAATAAAGTTGAGTTTAATTCATGAGTTTTTCAAATTCACTTCGAAAAGTATTCAAATTGATGTTTCTAATTTTGGGTTTTAATTTTTAAAGGGATTCGTTTCTAATTCACATATTGGCAACAGCGCCTATATCAAGTTGACATAATTTATACGTACCTAGATATTCTAGGTTTATCTTTATAAATCAACAATTGAGGCAAAATATAAATTATAGTTCAATACCACCTACACAAGTCACATAAACAACAGTTGTTTCGTTATTTATTTATATAGAGGAAGATAGGTTAGGTGCACAAAATGTCATATGTCTCGGAACTCGGAGTTCCGAGAACAGTAAGCCTCTGAAATACAGGTAACATATTCATTGTCCTTTATTAGCTATAACCGATGTTGCCAAATGGTGAAATAGAAATGTATCCCTTCAAATGTTGAATGCATTATTTCATTCTTCTTTTTTAAGTATTTAAATAATTTTTTAAAGAAAAAGGTTGAAATGATAAGTTTATAACGCGTTGTATTAGAGCTCTCTTATGAAAACTACTTGATTTTTATCAGGAGGAACATTCACCAGTACTGTATTTAACTGGAAATTAATCAAGTATCAATAATGAGAGTTATCAAATATCTTAATCCATTACTTATTCCATTGTTTGACAACAATACTCATTATTTTTTTGGATAACTGAACCAATGAATATAGATCGACATCAGAGGTGAGCGATTTTAGAATACAGGCTGAAAGATAGACTCTTCACAAAAAAAACCAACAAACAGAGATTCAACTGAAACTTCATTATTGCTACATCTGGACCATGAACAAACAATTCACATGAACAATTGTAGCAGACAGATTGGCAGTTGGTGCAATTTCTCATTGTTCTCCTCATTTAATATTCGTTCTTATGTTGTTTCAAGTTTACTTTATAGTGAGTTGTACCAACTTGACGTTTCCTGATTTGCATTTCCATGTTCGTTGATTCCAAACGAAGTTTATTTACTTTGTTGATTAAAATCCATAATTCACAAACAACAAATCCGAATGTTTCAATGTCATCAAATTACTTATTGAGCCAATGAAGTATTATTCGATGTGGGTTAGGATCGCATATGATAGTACATAAACTGTCTTGAGCAAGCACAAGCATCTCGAGAACCCCTGAATTTTTTCAATGGAAATAGCCAATCACTAGTTATATAGATTATGAAAAGTTTCTAAAATTATTTTCTCCACCACGTATAAGGTTGTTTCGAAAATTTTGTCTGTTTCTATATGAGTCTACTTTGAACTGTAGTGTCTCAGTGAATACTTATTCAATTTAATTGCTTTCGGAAACATCAATTTGATGTTTTCGAATTTCAAGGTTGTGTAAAACCAAACTATAAACTACGTAATGAAAAATAGGTGGAGTGTCAGCAGAAGCTCAATCTTGAATAACTGAATTGAAAACTGCAAATATCAACAGAAATAAACATGAATAGAAATACAAATAGTATATTGAATTTAAACCTAAGAGCCTGCAGGATTTGACTCCTAGGTACTGAGAAACCTTAAAAATTATGACCCGGTTCAGAAAAAACCTGATGAAGTGCAGAATTTCATGAAATGATAATAGTTCATGATTGAATGATATTTTTATTTGTTTTAAGTATGAAAGAGTGTAGTTTTTGAACTCATTGAGGATCTGTTGTAAAATTCGGTCTTCTTCGGTAATATTAGATACTTCTTCTTCAATTAGCTCTATTAGCTTCTTATCAAATTTTGGAAAATTATTTTTACGCCTGATGCTTTGTTTCAATTTGTGTTTTAACACAAAAATAGGGGGGAGGTCTCAGTATGGTGTGTCTATACTTTTTAGCAATACTCTTAAGGGCATACACTTTCTTAAATGTTTTTGTCTGTGAAAGTTCAAGTAGTTGGTTTTTGGTATGGTAATCTTCAAAATACGAACTGTTATCCATTAAAAAACTTTGTATTTCATCTTTCCTCGAATTTTTATTCGATACTTTGATGAGCTGTCGCGAATGATAGGAAGCATTGTCAAGAACTATTGAACTGTTCGCATCCAATTTTGGGATCAATGTGTTTTCAATCCATTCCTCGAAAATATTAGCTTCCATGTTGTTTTGATAGTCAACATTGCAGTCCTCACGTTTTTTCCACATAATTTCAAAGAATTCTGAAACCATCCTTTACTTCCTCCGCAATGCACAATGATTAGTGGCGATCCTTTGTTTGCAGGCATGTTAGGCGTACATATTCTCCAACCATCAGTCCACCCTTTCGTGACTGTGTCGTGAGTGTCATACCAAGTTTTGTCCGAATAGAAAATAGACTAATGTAGCGGAGTTAATATTATCCAGAACCTCTTGCAGACTATCACTGTGAAACAAAAAATTATAAGTGCGCGTTATCCGTATTCGCTGAATAGTAGGAGCCCTAGGATGGAACTCTGGTGAACTCCCCTCGACAGATCAAGTGCCTTCGATATTTCTCCATCAAAGATAATGCTCTGGCTATGATGTGGTATTATCAGAGAACCCAAACGAAAGAAGTTTTTTTTTCACATGATTTCATGATCTGGTTAATTAAACGCTTTGCTGCAGTCTAGCAAAACCAAACAGGCCATTTATCTTCACTTGTCGCTTTGTAAATATCATTCGTAATTGCTTGGAGAGAAATTGTGAGAAATATTTTAAAAAAGAGAATCTAATGTAGACCTAAAAAACAATGGAACGTGTGTTCAATTTCTAGTATGAACCAGTATACCAAGTGTCTGTGGAGCCTCCTACACTCTTTCAGTAATTTAACCTTCAAAAAAATAATCGACGAAATCAGCGGAATCGTTTCGAACACTATTATCTCTATTCAACAACATTTTCTTTTATTTTCTGTTTTTTTTCAGTGTTCAATATTAATTGGTAACAGTTAACTTGAAGAAAGCGGTTTTTTTAAATATAAATCTGTTAAAATCTGTTTTTCCGGTAACCAGCAGACGAAACTTGTGCGAGCTGAGAACTAACGTGGTCTTATCTTTTAACGTGTGATTGCCTCTCTCTATATACTCTTGGATAGTTATTTTGTGTTTTATCGAGTATAGCTATATCTTTGGATGCGATAATGTGAATGATTTTCTACTGAGCATGTTCGGCTACTGTTCGGTCTCGAAAACTTGCTATCGAAATTATTATGTTTTTCAAGTGAATTTTAATTTTTAGTATTCAGCCTAGAGTTGCCAGCTCTAAAATTTGTACAAAAAAACAGATTGTTTTATGGCATCATTTTTATTTTATGTATTGTCAACTAATCTTGATAAAGTTATTTAAATTTTCATTATTCCCAGTCGGGNGACAGCAAAGAAACTTCGTTTTGCTGGTAGTTCATATCTCTCGTTTTCTGGCAGATCTCCCACAAATAAAGAAACGCTTAATATCATTTTGCATTTTCGATTTACCATTAAACCATTTGATAGAGGCATGTAAAGTTGGGCATGTAGTGGAATCTAATTTGGCATCCGCTGCACAAGATGTAAAATTCGCTATAAAATTGAATAAAAACGATAAAATTGAACGCTCAGAATAAATGATCTAGTATGCGAATAATGGGAGTGAGAACAGGGGTACACTTCAATGTTTTGAAATGACAATTTTCTCTAAAATTGAAATCAAGCAAACAAACAAACCCATTAAAATGTGCAAATTCATTTGAATATTTGATGAGTAGCTTTTTGTAACTGAATTTAATATGAATTGAAATGTAAAGGGAAAGGTTGATTATACTTTGTCTCTTTCTCGAGTTGGGATTCTTTGATAATCGTGTTTTGATATTTCTGTCGCTGCTTTAGTCCAAGTGAAGGGAAGTCATCAGTGCCATTCATCAGTCAGGTTTGTTATTATTGAGGACAGAAGAAATGAAATGTTGCGATTTGGAAATCGTCCAGTGTCTCAACATACAGATATTGGACCTTTTTATAACCCAGTCCAGAATGCTTGTGCCGTTATAATCGGCTAGAAGAAACAACGTTCTGCTTCCAATCCAAGATGAAGATACAATGCTCTCTGAAGTTTTTCCGAGAGGTGTTTTTGATTTCATTTATTGTGTGTATTGGGTTTGTTCTGGAAGGAAGTTTTGTTAGTAGTTAGAGTGCTTCACAACGGTGTGTGAACGAGTACGTTAAATATCAATTTGTCCCAGGTGAATGGGGGTAACGTTTTTTTGGTTTCAAGTGATTTGGGTGAAGCGCTGAAGCGAATGAAGCGCTGATATCAGACTCGAATAATGTACTTTCCAATCGAGATGTTCATCAACGCACATTTCTAAGAACTTGATACGGAAATATTGTGTCTTATCCACATTGAAGGATAGTGAGTTGTTTTATATCCATGTAGTCAAATGTGTTCCAAGCATTTCATCAGAATGATGATGACACAAGTACAGATGTAGGATAGGTTAGGTTAGGTCCAATGTGAGTGGGTCTATTCGACCCTCCACCGCAACCGGAAAGGGTTTATTGTGGCTCACACCCATTCACACTTGACCAAATAAAACCAGCTTCTTACCGAAGCCAATTAGTTTGTATGGTGAGTGGTATTTCAGGTCAGATGGTGAGAGTACGGCTCTGCCAAACTCTAAAACCTTGATTCGGCCCCCAGAGGGGCAGATACAAAGTATGTGCTCTGCTGTTTCATGATTTTCCAAACAGAGGCAACACACACTGTCTTCCGACACTCCGACTCTCTGCATATGAGGCTTCAAATGACAGTGACCTGTAAAAAGACCTGTTGAACATCGTAGTTTATCCCTACTGTAGTTCAACAACTATTTGGCATCAAACTTCGAAGAGTGAATAAACGCGTTGGAGTTAGCAAATCGTGGAATATTCTGCCAGAAGCCCACCAATCTTCATGCCATCCAGGTGTTCCATCTTTGTTTGGCAAAGCCTAAAGCGATTCCAATGACAGGTTCTGGTCCGATGAAGCTGCTTGCAGCACCCTCCTTTGCAAGGGAGTCAGCATACTCATTGCCTTCCAGTATGGCCACGAATCCAGACCAGAGACAATCTGTTACGTGTTCCTATGGAGGAGAGTCGTTTTTGTTAACTTGCTACCAATTTAGACATTGCTCGGTAGGAACCAAGAGCTTTCAACGCCGCTTGACTGTCGGAGAATATTCGAGAACATTGTTATTGACTTTTGTGTATGAGGTTGAATTCTTCCAATCTTGGTGGAATCAAATGTGCCAAGTGACTTGAACATTTCCCGTGAAAGTATCTATAGAAAAGAGACAAATCCCCAACCTTTCTTCGACGTTCTACTATCAAGGTTGCAAGTGATGTTCGCGTCTTCAATCAAGCGGATGGCTCTTTTTTGGATAGAATCCAGCAGCCTCAGGGTATGCTTCCTGGCGGAGCTCCGTACATGAGAACAATACTCCGAAGAAGGTCTGATCTGAGCATCAAAAATTGCTGAGGTGTCTACAGTTTTCTGGTTCGGAACAGTGTTCCAAGCTTCGTCGCAAGTTCAAATCATGCACGTCAGTCCTAAATCCAACTTTTTGATATAAGTATTGGGGGATTTTATTGTTCAAAATTTTGTAAAAAAACATACCATATGTGCTTTCGACGGTTGAACATACTTAGCCACCCAGCATCCTTTAATTTATGTGAAATACGCAAAGGACGCCGTATTCCATATATAATTTTCATACAAGAATTTTGAACCATTTGTACTCTTCTTATATCAGAACTATCGATACAAGGTCCATAAACTACGTCACAATGATTGAAATGGGAGAGAACCATACTATCACACAACTTGATTTTCAATTTGTAGTTCAGAAAATGTCTTTGACTGTGAATAAGTTTCAATGACATATATGCATTTTTTAATTTTTGGGTAATATGGTGTTTGAATCGTAACTTATTATCCATAATCAGTCCAAGATTCTTACAATAATCAGCCACTTCAATCTTGTCTCCTCCTACCCTTATTGTCATTATGTTCTTTGCTGAGGTCACTTCCTGATCAGTGCCAAATAAGAGTGTAACAGATTTAGTTGAGTTGATTCATAATGAATGACTATTTGTGAGGGTCAGCAATTTATTCAGGTCAGAATTGATGACGTCCGTAGCTTCCGCTAGATCACAAAATTTTAAAGAAAGATATAGCTGTGTGTCATCTGCATAAAAATTGTATTTACAGTTTGTCAGGTGTAGAGAGAAGTTGCTAGTGTAAATGGTGTATAATAATGGTCCCAAAATACTTCCCTGTGGAACGCCCTGACATATGTCCACAGAATCCGAAATATGATCATCTAATTTCACTTGTTGCGACCTACCAGATAGATAAGACTTAATAATTGAACAAGCAGTGTCTGTGAATCCAATGAAATGTAAGATAGAGAGAAGAATATCATGTCTTAAGGTATCAAATGCCTTGGAGTAATCAAGTAGAACAAGAGCACACATTTCATTATTATCAATTGACTGTACTGTACAATCTACAATACCGTAGGTACACATAACACACACAGTACACATTACTAAAACTCTCAATTACAGAGTGTTGCAATTACAGAATTGTTGCACAAGTCTCGCAATTCACTTGACGAATGACATTGTAAAAATGTATGTAAAAATGACGACCCCTCAAGTTTGCGGTGTAGACCGTCCCACTCTATCCGAGTAGATTTATTTAGGTAGATATATGCTAGCACGTTTAACCCATTCTTCAAGTTCAGTCGGAAGGTCACGCACGCCACTGCGGACCAGTCCAACCCTTTAATCCTTTTATCGTTATTGATAGGTAGCCTACACAGTCCATCTTCCTTTTCTCTCCCTCTCATGAATATCATGGTAATGTTCTGATATGGGCATGAATTAATCTCTTATTTTGAAAAACTTTCAATTGAAATATAGCTGATTCGAACCGGAAGGAGAATCATAATTATCGAATTGAATAGAACTGGCCGATACTTGATGAAAATCCAATACAATACAGTTTATTGTATGGTTTTCACTATAAAGGGTTTTACAAAAACGTGTTTCGCTATACAATAGCTTCCTCAAGCACAAACAGTTTATTGCTTGTAAAACCGGTTTTTGTAAAATCCTTTATAGTGAAAATCAAACAATAAACTGTATTGATTAGTTTTTTTATCATAATTATCGTTGGATGCGCGTACTTCATATTTGAAATCTCTGGAATCTGTGACCAAGGTTTCATAAGAAAATAGAAGACTAGGAGCTCACAATAAATAGAAGACATGTTATTTGAGAATTATTCAATATGTTGACAGGTTTGAATGCATTCATCCTCAAGTGAGATGTATTGTTGTTAGATATCAAACGAACTATATTGTTGGAGACTACAATCTCACCATTAAATCACTGAAATAACTTTATTTGCAGCATAAGCCAGGAGTCTTCCTACAGAGATTTATCTGATAATAAGTTTGTGAAAATCTTTATACTGTTGGTGGCATCCAAGACAAGGTCTCAGCGTCACAGATTGGTTTTCTACGAACCTTCACACCATATTGACTCACGTCCTTGCCGTCCTTGAGTAGTAAGTCGTACGCATTTGTAGCCTTCCAATGATCTTTATCTTTTCATTCCTGGTCTTCAAATCATAGATTTTCAATTCTTATGACTGGTAAAGATTCTTGAAGTATCCGAATTCTCAAAAGTGAATAAACTTCAAGAAAGAACTGCCATTTTCATTTCTGTAGAGATTGGGAAGTACTCATAAAGGGCAGTATCACTTCATTCTTGATTTGGTAGTGAAATATCCCGAGTTTTTAATGAATTGGGAACATTTCACTCACTGGCTAATAGACCATTGCTTTCAGACCAACATGCAAACAGGTTAGGTATAGGTCAACTGAAACAACTTTGTATTTGGTTGCAGAAAAAGCAGAATATGTGTACAAGAACAAAGATATAATTTCGAGAATACTATAAGAAGATTGGGCGAGAAAGCTCTCAGGACAAACCCATCCGAATCTACCACCATACAGGGTACAGCATGATTTCAGTCATTTAGCTTTATTTTTATTAAAATTTAAAGGATGACTGATTTCATCGGCGTCAAGTGCTTTGAATGCAAAATGAATGTCCATTATTGGCCAACCACCTTTCATGAAATCATAAGACGGTACAACATCCTGATGGTATCAAACATCTTCCTAATTTTCATTTATCAGGCGAAAATGTCAACTTTCACAAAATATTCAAAGTGTTCACACTCCTCCCATTGAAAATGATTCACATGATACAACTCTACAAAATAGTTCACTTTAGAGTCGAATAGTTTTGAAAATAATTCCTAATCTATGAATGAATTGAGTGTTTTGGCTCATAATGTTATGCAGATTTGATACTGAAGAGCCGATTTGACAAGTGTCCTTTCGCGAAACATCGGATGTCCACCAGCAAAGATGACAGTGTTCCATATAAGTGAAATTTTACCATTCATTTAGTTTTTTTTTTGAATGATGCAACTGATTTTCCTTTATTTTCAGTATTTCAATATTAAATTTTACAAAAAGGATTTGAAGCTTTATATCTTCTATTAATTATCTGCGAGCGCTTTCGATAGTTGGTAGAACTGTCATCTTCTAGGCACTCCTCAAACTGAACTTGTCATCCTGTCGTCTGCCTCTTTATACGACCAGATCGTTTCAACTCAGGTATTTCAGGTACTTTAGGTAAATTTGCCTGTATTTGTACTGCGTCAGGTACTCTTCTTTGTATTAGATCTTCTCTGGAAATGTGTATAGTTTTGTTTGATATATTGAATGTGAGGTCTTGTTGTGTTTTGATTTGTACTTGTTCCTCGATAAGTGATTTATGACTGTTGAATTTATGTTATGAAATAAACTTTTATGAAATTGATTGCTGTCTTCATTTCGTTGGAGGATTTCCACATTTTTTTGTTTGAAGATGGAGAAGTAGAAAGCCAAAACCTTTCATTCCCAATTCTTAATTTTTCAGAAATATCAAAATAAACTAATTGTTGCCCGCGGCTTCACCTGGGTAGGATTTGGTTTGTCACATTGATTTTCGTGACAGACCATTTCAAACACATAGTTACAATATTTTTTCATTAACCTAAAACTTCTGCTTTCCAATTTCACAACCGACCAAATTCAATACAATCTCTGAACCCTTATTTTTTCCCTTTGCGGGTGGAAATTCCAGATTCCCTTTCTTGTTGCTTATTTACGCTATACAAATAACCTACCTTTATATTTCAAGATTCTAGGTTCAGTAGCTTCGGCTGTACGTTAATATAAGAGCGGGCAACAGCTAGTACTTTATATTTTTACTTTAAAATACAGTAACTAAAAAATATGTTGAGTGCACTCAGTAATGAACAGCTTCAAGAATCAAATTATGTTAGCTATAAAGAAATTGGCAAAACTAACACAACGGTCAACAACGGGTGCCCTCACGCGTCTGCCCGCGTTCATGTCGTGTTCTCAATGATAGCGCTTCATTGTTTAGACTGTCCCTCTACTCCAGCGTATCATCCCCCGTCGTCTTACAGTAGATGCGACGCGTAATGGCTTACTGCGTTGCGTGAAGTTAATCTTATCGTGATAACTTTGGAACGCGATTTGTTCGAATTACCTAGTGTAAAAGATGAAGTTTATCTATATTATATACCTTAAACAACAATTGTATCAATTTTCATATGAATTTGACAGATATTCTAAAATGTGCATTGTAAAAAAAGTATTTTGCATATAGTGGCTACCACAATCTTTCTGCATATAACTCCAACCGTATAGGCAGCGCACTCCGAGAGAGCTCTCAGGGAGCAACACTTTTTCCGACTTACTTAATACTTATCGTTATAATATGACCAAAATTACACAAAACCTTTGTGAATTGTAGCATACATATATGTTATTCTGATGTATAAGCTGTATTTATGTAAAGTTGCATCTGAATCCGTTCAGTCGTTTAGGCGTAAAAGAGCCACAAACATACATACATCCATCCTCACAAACTTTCACATTTATATATTAATATAGATAGTATAGATGAATAGATTGATGGATGTAGCCGTTCATCCGACAATATACTTTCTGAGAGAGGTTTTGAGTTTCTATTTCTTTCTAAACAGAAAATGTGAGACTTTCGGAAAGGGAAAAAAGCAATTGAGTTCAAAATAACCTCTTTACAAAATTGTGTACACAGTAGCGTACGTGGGTTTTCGTCGCTTGGAGCCGAACAGAAATACGCCGCCAATTGTTATTTATTATCATAGTGAAATGTATAGGTATCAATATATATTAGAAATGTTGATTTGGTAAAGTTGCTGGAAAATAATTCCATGAAAATCAAAAGAAAAATAGATTAGTACTATTCCGATCACTCCCAATCTGGAATCAACTTAAGAGACACCGGTAGACAGCTGTTTCAACCTGTTGGGCATCATCAGTACCGGGCACACAGTCCTCGATTGAAGACATGTGTGAACAACCAAGAAGAGTGCCTACTTGATGAAAATAACCGTGTAAATGCAAGCGAGACATGAGTGGAATCACCTACTGGTGTGCCATCCAAGTGATCTTGTCAAGTTTTTATGTCAGCGTTGGTGGTTTGACCAATATTTGAAACCGACATCTGAGTTAGCAGAAATTTGGGAAGCCCTTCTGGAATGCTATCGAAAAACATTCACACGTTTCTATAAATCATATAAAATCAGAAATGATTAAAGCAGTCAGGCTGCTGGAGAATAATGCCATAGAAATCAAAAGATAAATATATCAGTTCTATTCTGATTATTGCCAATTTGATTTCAGTTTGAGAGCAACCGGTATACAGCTGTTTCAGTTTGTTGGGCATCATCAGTACCGGGCAGCATCACCTCGTTCGCCGCCTCTATTTCGCACGCTAACTTACCTTTTCGCCTGGCACGTACGTAAACTTGCGCGCGCGATTTCGAACATCTGAGTATTTTTTACATATTCCATATCAATAAATTGGTGCTTCCTGCGCCCCTTCCGTATGCCGTATGGGGCCACGGCCCCCCAGTGCCTCCTTCAAGCTACGCCACTGTGTCTAGTCAATTCGTAGAAGTTACTTCCAGATATTAACTGGAACAGAAGCCTTCCCGAAACAACTTACTTCACATAAATATTGAATTACTCGAAAAAAAAAAGTACCTTCGAACAACCACTTCTATTTGAATATTGAATTATACGAAAACCACTTTTTTCCATTCAGTTTGTACTCCGAACGTTTGTTATGGAATTGTTTCAGATATCAGCAACTTCTGATGCTTTATGAAGCTCAGATCAGACCTGTTTTGGAGTATTGTTCCCATGTATGGAGCTCTGCCCCCAAACATACTCTGAAATTACTGGATTCCATCCAGAAGAGAGTCATCCGCCTAATTGGAGACGAGAATATCACGTGCAACCGCCTGGAATATCGAAGAAAGGTTGGAGATTTGTCTCTCTTTTACAGATACTTTCACGGGAAGTGTTCAAGTAACTTGGCACATTTGATTCCACCAAGAGCGGTACATATCGGAAATACGCGACGGACTGTGGCTGCTCATCGTTTTGAGGTGCAACTCAGTACACCTCGAACTTCACTGTTCAAGAACTCTATCATCTAGAGAACTGCGTTTATGTGGTATGAACTTCCTGAGAACGTTTTTCCAAATGGATTTGATCTCCAGCAATTCAAATCCAATGTGAATCGCTACTTTCACACAGGCATCGCTCTGAGAGCGCCTTAAGGATTTTCCTGTAGTACTTGTGTTATTTGTCCTTAATAAAAATTCATACGAATGATATACAATATAATATATGAAACAGTTACGATATAAAATTTAACTTGCATGGAACACTTTCTTCATCAACACCTTTCTGGACAACATTACGAGATGAAACACACAATTCATTCATAATATTTAGTCCGGTCAATTTAGACATTCGAAGCTACCTAAATTCTCACGAGGCTGAAAATCAGTAGGATTGTTTCAAACGTGATTTAAAATGAAATTTGAAAATTCCCTATCTTTACCCTGTATGGAAAAAAAATTATACAAGTTCAAAGGTCAAAAAAATTAGTTTTTCGTGATTTTCAGCAAAACGGTGAGTTTTATTATACAAATACTTCAGACAAAAATTGTATGTCATAAAATTATCTACAAAAACTGTATCAATACTTTCTTCCTACGAGCCACCGTTTTTGAGATATAACGATTCATAAAGTTGTAAAAGTTATAATCGTCATAATATGCACACGTTTCCACACCACCTATGAGGTAGTGTACCTAGCGCGTTTTTTAAACGTGGTTTCCCCAGTAAGCCTATTCCACGGGTCAGTTGTGATCCTGTTTGATTTGAAACTATTGTAAAATATGGATATTAGCAGAGATTGAAAAGATAAAAGCAATTCTATTGAATTACTCGAAAAGAAAAAGTACCTTCGAACAACCACTTCTATTTCATTCAGTTTGTACTTCGAACGTTTGTTATGGAATTGTTTCAGATATCAGCAACTTCTGATGCTTTATAAAGCTCAGATCAGACCTGTTTTGGAGTATTGTTCCCACGTATGGAGCTCTGCCCCCAAACATACTCTGAAATTGTTGGATTCCTTCCAGAAGAGAGTCATCCGCCTGATTGGAGACGTGAACATCACGTGCAACCGCCTGGAATATCGAAGAAAGGTTGCAGATTTGTCTCTCTTTTACAGATACTTTCACGGGAAGTGTTTAAGTAACTTGGCACATTTGATTCCACCAAGAGCGGTACATATCGGAAATACGCGACGGACTGTGGCTGCTCAAAGTTTTGAGGTTCAACTCAGTATACCTCGAACTTCACTGTTTAGGAACTCTATCATAAGGAGAACAGCATTTATGTGGAATAAACTTCCTGAGAACGTTTTTCCAAATGGATTTAATCTCCAGCGATTCAAATCCAATGTGAACCGCTACTTTCACACAGGCACCGCTCTGAGAGCGACTTAAGGATTTTCCTGTAGTACTTGTGTTATTTGTCCTTGACAGAAATTCATACGAATGCTATACAATATAATATATGAAACAGTTACGATATAACATTTAACTTACATGGAACACTTTCTTCATTAGCACCTTTCTGGACAACATTCATAATATTTAGTCCGGTCAATTTAGACATTCGAAGCTACCTAAATTCTCACGCAGCTAAAAATCAGTAGGATTGTTTCAAACGTGATTAAACATGAAATTTGAAAGTTCCCCACTTCACCTTGTATGGAAAAAATTATTCAAGTTCAAAGTTCATAAAAAAAGTTTTTCGTGATTTGCAGCAAAACGGTGAGAATAAATACTTCAGACACGAATTGTAGGTCACAAAATTATCTACAAAAACTGTATCAATACTTTCTTCCCTCGAGCCACCGTTTTTGAAATATAACGATTCATAAAGTTGTAAAAGTTCCACGCCACTTATGAGTTAGTGCACTTAGCGCGTTTTTTTAACGTGGTTTCCCCAGTAAGCATATTCCACGGGTCAGTTGTGATCCTGTTCAATTTGAAACTATTGTAAAATATGAATATTAGCAGAGATTGAAAAGATAAAAGCAATTTAAGGTAAAAAAGTAGTGAAATTTAATCGTCCAGTCGTAACTTTCAAATTCTTCTTATTGTTCTTCTTCTTGTTTCTCACTTGTTTCCCACTTTTGTAATTTTTAAGGAAACATGCGTAACTATACTTATGTGAGCAGGTAGTTTTTTTAGGAGCTCCGTACATAGAAAGAAGAAAGCGAATGCCGTTAGTGATAATTTTTTGTCGAGTTGAATTACTATTTTTAAAAACTTCAGCACATTGAACTGAATTTCGTTTTTCAAATATTTTGAGAACTGTTGTTTTACTTCTCCTGTGAAATGCGTATGTCGTATCATTGCGTATAAAAATAATACATGACTTTGACACTTTGCAAAAGTAGATAAACTTTTTGATGACTATATTTTCGATTGATGTTGAGCTTTTTCTGGTTTTAGGAAGAAACTAGTTTTTTCAGTTGGAGTTCGAGCACTGAGAAATACGAGTAAGACTACATCTTCACCAACAACAATAGTTGTATTTGTTAAATTGAATTGCTTTATTGCTGTTTCAATTATCAATACATCAGCATCATTATTAGCTTGTTTTACCAATATTTTTTCAGCATTAAATTTTTCTTTCAACATTGAAAACCACGTTGAAAAAACCGCGCTAAGTACACTTCCTCATAGGTGGCGTGTAAACGTGTGCATTTTATGACGATTACAACTTTTACAACTTATAGAATCGTTATATCTCAAAAACGGTGGCTCGTAGAAAAAAAAGTTGTGATACATTTTTTGTAATAAGTTTATGGTCTACAATTTTTGTCCAAAGTATATTTATGATAAAACTAACCGTTTTGCTGAAAATCGCGTAAAACTTATTTTTTTTTCACCTTTGACTCTGAATAAATTTTTTCCCATACAGGGAAAGGTGAAGAACTTTCAAATTTTATTTTTGATCATATTTTAAACAATCTTACTGATTTTCAGCTTTTGGGAATTTAGGTAGCTTTACTCTTATTTTTTGGTATAATTTGACCGGACTAATTATTCATTCGCTTATTTGATTCAATCCCAGTCATCTTGTTCAGGAATCTTGTTCGAATGGAAGATAAGGGAGAGATACATTTTTGTTAAAGAAAGGTTTTGGGATTTCTATTTCTCCATCTTTATGTATAAATGTGGGAAATTTCCGAAGGAAGGAAGCAATAAACTTCAAAATGAACTCTGTAAAAAAATTAGTTGATCACGAGGAGTTACTTTCAGACAAACCGAAAAAAAACCTTCCCGAAAATGGAACGCCAAAAAATTTGTCTTTCCCAATAACCAATCTCTCCATTGATTTTTTTTTAATTCCACATTATCCTTCATCCCATTTCACATCACGTTCCTGAAAGGAATGTGTCTGAAATGATCAATGGATCTGTTTTACTATGCGACACGCAATGGATGGAGATGAACCGATCCTATATACTTGGCAATAAAACGTCCAACACGTGCTGATACTTCCGGAAAATCTTTCCGGAAACCAACATTCTCTTTTATGGTCGATGGCTCTGAAGCCTGGGTCTTCTTTTTTTCCATTAAGCGATGTTTCCTGCCTTTAATTCAAGGTAAAACAAGCGAGCGTGGCGAACGAAGAGCTTTTATGGCGTTGCTGTTTATTTGTCAAAGGAGAACTTTGCGTAATGAGGATATTTTGCATAATTGGGTGATTTTTGATGAGCTCTTTCATTTTCTCTTCTGAAAAAGATGCCACAAGAGATTCTGACATATGAACGGAGTGGAGGTTAACAAAGTGACTACGATACCATGCTTTTGAGTTTCTATGAAATGAAGCAATGTTGAGGAAAAGTAGTTTGGGGTTGAAGTCAGGTTTAGAGGACTATTCAAAGAAAACTTTTTGTCAGGATAATCGAAGTATATTGATTAACAATATGTTTTTCGAACCACAAACGGATCTATTTACAGATATGAGATAACTACAAATACAAATGGATATATTGGAACTACTTTGAGTTCTTTTCCTCTAAGAATTGAACAGAAACTATGATATATGATGTAATGCTAGAAATAATGAACCCCATCATACTGAAGTTGACAAAGAAGAATCCAGAGGCAGACAAAATTGGATTCCTTCGATCTACCTGTTTAGCTAGAAAACGTAGTTCAGGTTTCAATTCATACGATTCAAAATGAAGATTTGAGTTCAATTTATTCATGAATCCATAGCAAATTGAAATTGTTTCACTCTTTTCTCTCGATAATTGATGTCCGGAATATCCAAGAAGTAAAACGCCAAGCTGAAAAAACAAAACAAGTGTTATTGTAGCTGTTAGTGATGTTCAAATTGATTTCCATTCTTTGCAAGACAATAATAGAGTCTATTCTCTAACTCAGAATGTAGGTTGTGAGTTTTCAAATTGTCACCCTGTATACAAAATAGTGTCATTTTTCTGATATTCTTTGTGGCGCATGTGTTTGCGATACTTTCTTATTTCAGGTACTGAAATTATCCCCACTGACTTTCTTGTGAAACCGAAGATTTCAGAAGCATGTGAAGAGGGTCACATGTAAGAATTATTGTATATGAAATATTGAAGTGTATGAGATCGTAATAGGCAATGAAAAAATATCTTGATACTCACTACCAGATAGGTTCATTAATATACATGATGTTTATGATTTTCTGCTGTCAAGAACATTTTGTGTTCAAATTAACCCAAAAAAATTTCACGATTGCCTCTATCCACAATTAGCAGTAGGATTTCAAGCTGAAGAACATGTTTTCACGTTACATTACAATTGCCAATTTCACGTCTGAAATTTCAGTGCAAAAAAATTATTAAATTTTGAAACAGAACTCATTTATGGATACCTCTAAATATACTATGGTTGTTATACTATGGCTGTAACAAAAATCGTGGAAGACGCTTGGGAGAATTATAATCCAGATAGTTTCTGAAATTCCAGTTGGAGTTAACATGTATAATTCTCTGACATAAACTTGTAATGTTTCTTGAGAATAAAGCATTACTATCGGTAAACTTCAATCAATTACGTGAGAACCATTGTTTCACTAGTTTTTATTGTTCCTCTGCCACATTGCACAAAAAGTTCAAATTTTATCACACAGGAGCATGGTTAGGTTAGGTAAACAGTGAATGGGCCAATTCGACTCTCCACCGCAATTCAAAACTAAACTCTCTACCGCAATTCAAAACTATTCACACTCGACGAAATGAAACCAGCTTTTCAACGAAGCCGATTAGTTTGTATGGTGAGTGGTCTTTCAGGTCAGATGGTAAGAGTACGGTTCTGCCAAACTCTCCTCAGGGATGCAAACATAAAGTATGTGCTCCACTGTTTCATCATTTTCCAAACAGAGGTGACACACACTATCTTCCGACAGTCCGGGTCTCTGATATGATGAATCAAATGACAGTGACTTTTAAGAAGACCTGTTAGACATCGCAGTTCATCCCTACTGTAGTCCAACAACTGTTTGGTATCAAGCTTCGAAGGGCGAATAAACGCCTTTGGAGTGAGCCAATCCTTGCCTTAATTTCAATTAAGGCTATGTTTTGGACCATATTTAGCACAATTTATTTTTTATCTCGAAAACAGATAGAGATAGGTATAGGACATCATCAACAAAAAAGTATTAAAATACTAGAACGATTCAAAAAATGTATTAATATACGGGATGTTCCATTTAAAAAAATATAATTGCTAGGACTTTCTGATAGAAGTGGCAACGCTGCGATGCTGAGAATATTTTAGATCGATAGAACAGGTGAGGAAATGTGAGAGGTGGAATTTTGAGAAAAATCATGCTTTGCGTTTTCCAGAAACGTCTAACCTACCATCGACCGTGAGTCACGCTGTATCTATCCTTTTCCTCCAGGAAAATGTGGAGAAGAGGTGGATCTAGAAGGATCTCTATGACCGCTGATGGTGCGGTACTGATGGCACCACTGATGGCTAAACAAGCCTGACTTCATAAGCCAGAGAGCTTCGCCTGAGCCGTTTTCTGTAAAGCCTTCGGCCATCATACAATTGCTCCATAAGTGATCATTGGTCTGACAATCATCACATAGGAGCAGGGTAATACTATTATCGATGAAATTGCTAAGAAGAATACTCACAATACAGTTTGAGAAAAAGTATCTGAGTAAGGATATTGGAATTAAAAAATCAACTAGATTGAGAGTCTGGGGCCTCAGGAAGTTTGACTCGAAGGAATATAATTGTTGGAGAAAAATAATAGTAGTTCTCATACTGACCCTGGTACGAACATCTAAAATGGATAAAATAGCTAGAGGTAGCTTGGATGCTGATCAGATGCATCTACATGAAGCCATGGGGACCAGAACCAAACGTGAAATAATTGCTGTACTCTAAAGTGGTTGAACATATGCATCGTTGGTCAGATAACCGAAGATGATACAGGTGTCTGTTATTAACGAACCAAGACCTGGTTTGGGTACAACGATAGCAATGAGAGGGATTTTTTATCTTCCGTAATTTGAATATAAAGACTAGATTTTCGGTATGCAGACATAAATGAAAGAGAAACTGAATTAAAAAAATTGTGACACGACCAGGATTTGAACCCGGCTCTTCTATTCATCAAACAGGCGTATTAACCAACTACGGTATTGGAGTGCGAGGAATATGAACTTTGTTGATTGTGGTAAACTTAACAAAACTGAACTTCAGGCATCCGAAAAATAAATTGTTTCATAATCTTCAGAATCTCATACCATGAATCTCATTGCATTTCATTGAATATGAATCCAAGAGAGAGTTTTATCGTCTGTAAAATGAATATGAAAAAGTAAGTTGGCGGTATGAATGAAAGAAAAACTGAATTGAAAAGATGTCGGGTCACATTTTTCCAATTCAGTTATCCTTTCATTTATATCTGCATACCGCAATAGCAGTTAGAACCACACCAAGAGCAACATTGTACATCACTCTTGAAATATCACACCTACCCTTCCGTCAAATGCACATCAGTCTTTCAGGCTGAAGTATACATAGGTCTGCAATACGTTAGGAATTCACAGAAAACAAAAAAGAAGGTGGTGATTGCACCACATTAGCACTGTAGCGACACTGAACAAGACCAAGATATGTCATTTTTCAAATTGGAATGACACTTTTTATAAAAATGCCAACGTCCTCAGTTTAATCCAAAAAGATAATCAACATAACGAAATGGACTCTTTCTGGTTCTTGAATCGTAGATCAGATCTGTAATGTTTTCAAAAATTCATATTCAAACAATCATATATGTTTGAAATGAAGTCTGATTGAGATATGGAAGTGCTCTAAAAAGTTCTCAAAATTGCTTCAATCACAGCAAATCATTTTTGATGATGAATATTGGTTTCGGTACTCCGAATATGTGAACTCCACCCTCTCCAATCGGATTGGGGTTTAATAATTGACTCGAATGTTCCCCTTTTCGTGAAATGTTTACGGTTTTCAATGATCCCTTTCAATTTCGAATGTAATAACAAATCAGCTCACACCAATTGCACTTTCCGGAATAGTATTTACATGGAAATGTGAAATACATTCAGTACATAATTTTCAAGTATTCGCCTGCATATTCCAATCAGAATTCGGAAATATTATTGGACGAGATGACATTTTTCGAAAATATTGGGATGGATTTGGTTCAATATATTAAAATTGATAATTGGGTTGCAATATAGGAATGATTGTTGGTTTCATTTTCTTCTTCTTTCGGCTAACTCCTGTTTTTCTTGTAAACTCGAAGCAGAGTCACTTCATTGAGATGGGATGGTGTGATCTGAACTTGGAGCATTATCAATTTCTGGCCATCTAGATATACATTTTCCCACTGTACCTCCAAATGTTTGCAGCTCACTTTCTATTTGTTGGACATTGTAGATTATTTCATTCTGTGGCATCTCAAAATGTGAGTTTCTAGAGATGTGTCTCTCAGCCTAATGAGAAAATATGAGTATTTCCAACACGACGGACCTCTTACACATCGCAGGAGAATGTGCAGAGATTTTCTCATTACAACTATGCCAGGAATATGGATACGAATTAATGGTTCTATTGAATGACCACCACGTTCACTGGACCTTTCTCTTCTTGATTTTTTGTTATGGGGCTTCATAAAAGAATAATTATTCAGAACAAATTTTGAAATTAATAAGGAATTGAAAGATTCAAAACATGAAATGAAGCAAAAAGTTCTTTCGTCATTCTTTGATATTTTCAGGTTTTTTGCAAATATCTCAAAAACGGTTGGTGATTTTGTCGATCTGAGAATACCATAATCTTGCAACCCTAAAAAGGCAACTTTTGCTTCATTATATAAATAAATAAGTACCAGTCTGATCATTCCCATATTGATTTGAATCTAAGACAACCAACAACTGCGGTAGCAGAAATTTGGGAAACCTGAAATGCCATCGGAAAAGTTAATGCAGTCAAGCTGGTGGAAAATAATTCCATGAAAATCAAAAGATAAATATAAGTACTATTTTGATCATTCCCACATTAATTTTAAACAAGGAGCCACCGGTAAACAGCTGTTTCAGCCTATTGGGCATCGTCAGTACCGGGCACGCGGTCCTCTATTGAACACAAACGTGAACAACCAAGAAAAGTACTTAATAAAAATAACTGCATAAACGCAATCAATTCAATTCAATAGAACCATTATTTCTTATTCATATTTCTGGCACAGTTGTATTGAGAAAAGCTCTGCACATTCTCCTGCGATGTGGTGGAGCTCCGTCGTGTTGTAAATACTTATATTTTCTCATTAGGCTGAGAGGTAGATCTCTAGAAACTCAGGTAGAATTCCTGATAAGAAGTCCAACTATAATTCTTCACTCAGAGATGTTTCAAAAGAGTGGGGGCCAATAATTCTATTATCAAGAACACCAAGCCATACGTCATCAAAAACTTTCTTTCCCAAAAATTAATCACTCCTAAAAATATAACCCTTTCAATTCGTAAGTATCTACTTTTTCGTCATTGGAAAAAATTCATCTTTTTTCCTTAAAATCGCTCACCAAATTGAATAACGGTTTTATTTTGTATTTGACAGTCAACTTGACATTCACATTCATGTATTTCAAGGCTTACTTCAAAAAAAGATATTTTCGCTTATTATTTTCTTCTCCATCTATGATTTTTTTGATACAGTATTTCTATTAGTTTATTCTTGTTGATATACTTATTTTCTGGACAGAAATATCTGGGTAGCTTTCAATAGACATTTGGAAATTATGAATGGCTTGGTAATGATACGAATATTATTGGTCTCTCTTTTTTCCAAGATAACCCTTACAAAAATCTATTGGAATTTCAGTGAATATGAATATGTAGGATCTCAATAAACATCACCGACGGAAGAATTCTGCATTTCAGTAACATTAGGAAATTCGGATAGCTTTCCGGGGTCAGTAGTATGTTGTCGTTGATTTTGGGTTGAACCGCGCCTGGAGTTTTGTATTCGACGTTTCGGCTCCCACTTTGGAGCCATTTCCATGAATTTGATGTGACTTGACGCCGGGGCCTCAATCTGCCTACTCCCCAGGTCTCGTTATGAGTTCTCTCTAAGGTCTCAATCTCCTTAGATTGAACTGAGGTGTCGATGGGTGTTTGGTGGTATTCATATCGGCGGAAGCTACTGAAGTGGAAATGTGGGGCGAGGCTTCGGGTTATTACCATCACCGGACGTCTTGGTGGGGGTTGAGCATCGGGAAATTAGGGGTTTCCAGGCAGTTGGAAGTCTCTGACCGTCATCACGCTTGTTCAGGCAGAAATAAAGAAAAAGAGAGTTTTTCTTCTTCATTCAGAGGAATCGGGCAAATTTCGGATATGCAGTTGGTTAGTACCTCGTCCACTAGATGGAGAGACATTTTTTTGTTCGCTCCAACTTAGGAAGAGGAATGAAATACTCTGAAAGACTTCCGATTTTCAATAATGGAATATCATTGACTTTGGGTCGATGATGGCCACTATCTTGCACTGATGAGTGGCTAATGAGCCCGAAACCGGTCTGCAAGTCTGCCCGTTCCAAAATTGAAGGTCGCCTCTTTCAGTAGTATTGCCAATTGCATACGCAGGAAACTTTCTGTGAAGATTCCAGCACTGACTCCTGTCGGATATAATCCAACGCCCTTCATGGTATTAGCCAGGGAAGTAGTTGTTTTTTGATAGGCGTCAGTCCATTCAACCTACTGTGTAGATATATTCGAGACTGGCTTGAACGTTTAAAGTTCATTTCTTTAGATTTGTTTACTGCCAGGCTTCAAGCATAGCCCACTGACTAATAACAAATGTACTTAAACAAATCAATGCTAAATAATTTTATTTGAGATTGTTGAAATTAACTTTTATACTTACGGAACATTCTATGATCCACATACAACTGGTTACCTGCAGAGACGATCCAAAAAAATTTCCTTCCACACCTTTATGAAGCACCGTATAGTTTATTAATATGAGCATATGTTGAATTATATATGCCGTATTGAACAATACATAAAAAAGTACCGAAACTCCAAATGAGTCGTTGATCATAACGACAGTATCACACAAGATATTGTGTGATTTGACGAAATTCTTGAGTTTTTTTATTGTTTCAGTTTTCTGGAAAATAGTAGTTTGGGAAAAGTGAACTGATTTATATTTTTGAATATTGCAGGACTTCATGTAGATTTCTTTCAAAGACTTATTCAAAGCTTTGAATCTACTAGTGATTACACAAGTAACATAAAAATATAATATTTTGGTTTCACCCATGATGAAATATTGCACATTCCTCACAAAATAATAGCTGTAAAACTGAAAGCCTACCGAGTCTATCCAAATGACGGAATCCCATATCACCACTGACAAACTCATGAAATTCGTTGCTAAAAAGATGATCCAGATTAGTTGCTCCACAGTTTTGCAAGAATCGAGCTGATTATGGAATCGCAAAAGATAACTGAATAACTTCCTGGTCTTAGCTCGTTTAATGAAGAGTGTGATAATTGGCGTCGACAAACATTTTATGGATAGCAGGAGAACTGACAAATGATCAGATATTTTCACCAAGAATCCAAATCCATCAAAAATTTTAGTGGTTTTTCCATATGATAGGTAGACAAATCCGATGAAATGAAATAGTATCCACAGTATTATGTGAAAATTGAATATTGACCTTTTGTAATTGACAGCAGTTATACCCAGAATATGGCACAATGTAAATAAATGCCAGAGAAAAGTTGAAGTAGAGTTTGTTTTGACTTTTACCTTCATTTCGGAATATGAATTACCGTTCGATAGACCCAATAAAAATGATGACATTGGATTGAATGGTTTGTTTATGGATACTCACGATCGTTTTGTAGAAAGCAGTGGTAGCTATCACGTATTATGGTGATGATGAGAAACCATTACAGAAAACGAGGTAAGTAACTTGGAAACATTATCTCAATTATCTGTTTTTCTTTCAACTATTACGTTGATAATCGAAATGAAGCATTACTGTTCTATAGAAATCAAGATGAAACAAGGCAATTTGGAAGCGTATATAAACAAAAAGTAAACGACGACTTTGGAAATAATGACACAGCTAAATAAAAAGTATATTTGGAAAACTCCATGGAAGTAGAAACCAATTGAATGTGCATATGTAATCGCGTGCAAGCGAAGCCTGAAGTGCGGTAAGGGGTATCCGGGCCGAAGGCAGATCCATACTTATATTAAGTTTAAATGCAAATATAAAATCGTATGAATAGTTAAAAATGTGATTTACTTCCAAAATACAAAACATGAAATTATAAAACAACAAATAAAATCAATTGGCGCTTCGGGGCGACTTCATTGATTCCAGTGGCGCATTTGCTTTTTCAGTTGCAGGAAAACCCGAAAAAACCTGCAGCACCACATCATCTGAAGATCTTGATCTGCCAATGTCCTCTCTCTCATAAAACAAAATGTAGGGTTTTTCCAGAGGCTCCAATGAATTCAATACATCGTCAGAACACTTAGTGACACGACTATCGTCAAACTTAAATCAGTCCGTTTCGTCTTTGACCAAGGCGTAATAATGACCAAATTCAACGCCAGAACCACAGTGAACAATGAATATTATAATAGTGCTCTGAAATGTTCATCTATTTCGAACCTTCGAAAGAGTTTCTTGCTTCCGTCAGAGGTTGAGTCATGTTTGAAGATCATCAGTGTTATTATTAGATTGACTGGTGCTTCAGCTTTACTTGTTTTCTTATAACAGTCAGTTAGTTTGGCAATAAGGTCGATCATCACCTATGTAGAGTTCCATTTTCAGATGATATAACAATGAGCTTTGCACTGACTGGTTATTATTCATATTAGGAAACGCTAGTTAAAGTTTCAGAAATTCACATACGTTTTTGCTATCTCTTGAACATTTACTACAAAGTAAACAAGTGGGGATCATTTCAGCAAAAGAATTACGAACACAAGACGAGAGAGACTGTACGGAATCATTCAAACCAGAGCGGTCAGTTATGTATTGAATGGTAATGAAAATCATATTGAGACAATAACATTTTAAAACTCGTTGATATCGTTTATTGTATGATTTTCACTATAAAGAGTTTTACATAAACCGAGACACGTGTTTCGCCATACAATAGCTTTGCCTATTTTCTAATGAATGAATCTACTTTGAAAGGTCAAATATAAATTCATTGAGTATATGAATAAATAACATTTCTAAAAGTACCGTAATTATACGTATCTAATTATATCTACTCAGATGTACTGGTTTACGATAAATTGAAAAACCATGTTTATCGTAAACCAGCACATACAGACATTATCACTAATAATTCGTCCACCCATCCGAATCAGCACAAAGTAGCAACATTCTACATTATGATCTACAGACAGATGAATGTTTCCTTATCAGATGCGAATTTCAATAAAGCACTGAACATAATAAAGCAAATAGCCTTCAACAATAGTTACGATAGCAGTCTAATACATTCTCTATTATCAAAAAAACTATACAGCCAAGCTTTGAAGGAAGTTTACCTAATTCAAAGAGATGAGGAAGAAAGTTACGGAACCTCAACCTACTTAGGCCAACCCACTACGAATATTTGAAATTTTCTGCACAACAATGGGTAAATATTGCTTTCAAAACCAACAACAACTTAGGCATGCACATGAAGAGTAAGAATGATAAAAGTTCAGTTTCAGAAAAATCGGGAGTGTATGAATTATCATGTGGAACATGTTCGATGTTTTATATAGGTCAAACTGGAAGAACTTTCAGAGCCCGCATAGAGGAACACAGAAGAAACTCCACATATTTCATTTATTTGTAGAGAGAAATGAGTTCAACCACGAAGTGAAGCCCCTCCATTTCCAGAAGAAAGGTTTAAAATTTAATCTTTTTGAGAGTATGGAAAAAAAATTAAAAACTGTCAATATTTTATGAACGATTAAACCGAACTGAATATCAAGCCAAGTTACTTCACGACGTTTCGATTGTTAATATCCACAATCGTCTTCGGGTAATAACTGGACTATTTCTCCGATTGTTAACTATTTATAGGTCATTCGAGTGACTATCGGCTCCATCGCTAAAATCCTACAGATCTTGCGCGAGTTTCATTTAAAAATTAAATCAGTTATTGTCACCACAGAACAGTACAGTGTCATCTGCAAAACTGATAATTTTGGATAGGTTTTTATCAAGTAGAGGTTATTCAGATGTATATTGAAAAGTGTAGGTTCCAACACCATTCCTTGGGGCTCACCACGAGTTATTAGTTTTTCGCCACTTATTTTATTTGTTGTGTTCTTATTCCAGTATATTTATATATTTCAATGTGTTTAGCAATATAAATATGGTGGTCAACAATGTCGAATGCCTTTGTGAGGTCTAAGAAATTACCAATTGATTGTTTGAATTTATGGAATATGAATATGTTTTGAGTTAATATTTTAATTGAATCTTTGGTAGATTTTTCCCTGAAACCATATTGATATTCGAGCATCAATGAATTGATGAATGTAGCCAATACTACGTGGTGTGAAATCATCATGAAAAATAAATAAAATATTCATCGACCTTTTTTGGGTATTTGTTACCTTCCACAATCTGAAAAATATAAAAATTACAATGGAGAACTTTATACAAGTGTAGAAGGGCAAACTTTTAAGTTTACCTCGATAAGTTACTGCGTAAAAATCAAAGTATTTTTCACAAAGAAAAATCTTCTATTTATCAGTAACTTGTCGTATTTAACA